>JALIZH010018081.1:0-206247 GCA_030522465.1 Rhipicephalus appendiculatus | reverse complement strand
TAAAACATGCACTGATGCTGCCCGCCAGCGCCTTCATTTTGTCATTGTCATTGGCGAACCAACTTCATGTTGGCAAGCGAGGACGATGACTAAACGTTCGCTAACATGAAGTTGGCAAACTAACTTCATTTTAGTGTTGGACGCAGCATAAAACATTTTTGATCAAGGGTACTATAGCACGTCGAACTGTCACGCGACTTCGCGATACCGAATCATAATTCAGTCTAACACCGGATTCTAAACAGCGGTCACCATCGAAATAGCCTTGGATGCGGGCGCTCGTTAGTGTTATGTGTCATATGGGAATGGCACGCACACGTGCGCGCGCGCGCACGCACACACACACACAGACACACACAGACACACACACACACACACATACACACACACACACACACACACACACACACACACACACACACACACACACACACACACACACACACACACAAAAGAGCTGACACGGTGGCTGTAGTGGCTGTACAAATGAAGCTGTATCACATTCATTCAGCGTGCAATGAAAGGACGAAGGTATACACAAATGGGTCCGCTACAAATGAAACTTCAAGCTATGTGGTTTGCGTACCGAAGTTGGGGAGAGTTTACAGATTTTCTCGTATATCTTGCTCGAAGTAATTGAAATTATTATCTATTTTAGAAACAGTCAAATTGATCTGCCGTCATTCCGAACTAATACACCCGGCCGTATGCACAAATAGCGAATACTATCATCAGGAAGTCAATTTAATGCGGTAACTTTTGAGAAATGAAAATATTTTTATATATCGCAGATGCAGTGGAATATGCTTCAGCGCGGCGTCACGAAAGAATATTTCAGTGCTAAACAGCAGCGTCGGAATAAACGACAATGAACAGGCCGATAGGCGTACCAAAGTATTTAGCATGATTTACGGTATTGCGCAGTCCCTATGCATAGTAGAATATCCATTTTTTTTATGACAAAAGGCTATAATCACTGTTCTACGAAGAGGTCATTTGACAGCGTTCAATCAAAGAATTTATTGTTGCATGAAATATATCAACGGAGCGAATTGTCAGTGGGGACTGATATTGGACGCCACGTTCACTGGACGCTTCGCAGCCTGGGTCTGGAATTAGCGTAAAAAAAGAGTTGTACACAAGATGCACCGATCCAGATAACATAATTTCTGATGTGGTCGGAAAAATGAAAACGTTGGCAATATTCTCTTGGCATGCGCAAAAAACCAAAGAAGAAGGGGATGGAATGTGTAAAATACGCAAAGAAGGAAGAACGAGAAACAAAATGTAGCGAGGTGGTCCTGTGACCCATTACAAAATTTGTTTGGAGAGCGACCAGCAACGGATGCTAAGCTAAATGGAAACACCTCCATAAAAAGGCTTCCTGCTGGAGGCTAAACTTGATACGCGTTTATGATGAGCAGCCATTTGCACTTACATATACAGTGATGTGTTCCTCTGCACACGCTTTATAGAACTATGTTGGTGTGATTCATATGGCAGGAGCATATTCATTTATTCGACGGAAGTGCTTTATAAGCAAGCCTTTTAAAGATATTCACCCATTCCTGAGGTTAACCTAGGGAAGACTGAGTTCTCGGTTAGCTAAATCTAGTAGATGTTAATGCGGTAATTCCAAATTATACTGAGGAAGAATGCCAATGTACAGTGAGCGTTAAACGTCTAGACGCTACCAAGCCTATGATAACTTTGAATTTCGCATGCAATTAGTTACTGTATTTCATGCTATTGCAGAGTACGTGGTCTCTGCGCGTTTTAGAAAAAAAATCCTGCAATCTAAAGTTACGGCTGTCTAACAAAGCTCCGGGAATATTCTGCTTGTCTTGAATCTGGTCGTCCCTAAACTTCTGCGCTTAGTGCCTTTGTAAGTTTATATATCTGCAAAACAACCACTGTTGATAAGGTGCGCCAGGACATATGCTTTCCCTTTTTCCAAACGGAAACCTAGATCGCTATGAGTGACACCTTATGCGATGACATGTGATTTGACAACATTGCAAACAAGAACAATACACTGAAGCATGTAGGCGAGAGAGCGAAGACACTTTTCCCTTTAGCTGTTCTCTTTTTAATTTTATGGAGTGACATTGATTATGTAGATAAATAAGATAAATAATGCTTTTGAGGTGTTAGCAGATGAGAAACTGAAACATTTCATGAACTCCTTTTCAGACTTGCGGCGCAGGAGGCTGTCCATCTGGATGTAACTGCCCTAGCCCTTTCCAACGGATATTCGGTATAAAAAATTGTCGTTGATGAAATAACTCGACAACTTGTAGAATTTAGAAATAGACGTTGCTAAAAAAAACTTCTTTGTGTTATTCCTTTTAGCAGATAAGTGTAGAACCTCCATGAGCAGCTGTGATAATGGCCAATGAACACTTGCGAAGTAAATAGCTAATAAGCATTCTTAGTTTAACGTTACAAAATCACCATATGATTATAAAAGACGCCGTAGTGGTGGCCTCCGGAAATATCGTCCACCTGGGGTTCTTTAACATGCACCTAAAACAAGGTACACCGGACTCAAGCATTCTCACCTCCATCGAAAATAAAGTTAATAGCTTGTGTAGTTGTTAAATTCGTTGGTTCCATGGGATAAAGCACTCTTTCATTATAAGAAGCCTCTTAAAGGGGCCATGACACCATCACCCAAAAATTTGTGGTTTTCAGCGAAAACTTGAAGTAGATGGTCTATTATGCCTATACAGATATGAAAAGTGGGCCTTGAAAGAATATTTCAGTGCAAAACAGGCCCTAGAAGTCGCCGGCTGTAAATCCCGCCCACCGCCGGCGACCGCCATTTTGCCATGGTGCCTGTGACGTCACGTGTAGCAAGGAGCGGTGCCGCCATCTTCTGCCACAGTTTTAGCCGCTGCAAATCGTTCAGTTTCGGTGTTAAGCAGTAGAAAGCTCAAATACCTCAATTTCACGTGCAGCTGACGACGGAACAATATCGTTCGCCGGAATGCAGACCCTCGCACAGCCAGCTGCTAGTTACGTCACGGCTCGCGAGTGGGCTAGTCTTGCCCGACTCTCAGGCCGCTCGCATACTTGTAAAAATATTCAATAATGAATTAAGTGCTCGACCAAATGCGCTAAAATTTCGCCAGATTATTGGTGAATGCTCAGGAATTAACCCGCATAACACAGATTATGATCAAAAACTGGGTGTCATGGCCCATTTAAGAACATATAAAGGAAAAAAGCCATGAAAATTCAGACGAGGAAAAAAAACCGGCAGATCCCACGCACTGTGGGAATCGACGTAATGCGAAGCAGCCAGTAAGGAGAAAATCATGCTCTACATAATATGTATGTCATAATTTACATGTTAGGACCTGTCATTTGTGTTCTTCACACAGTCACGTCGCGCAATAGAAATTTTGGGGTATATGAGGCTACCGAACGGGATGCTAGCGCACCATCAGCGTGGCATGTAAATGGCATTGTAGATGGCATGCATACCAAGATTTTCATGTTACGACCTGCCATTTATGTTCGCTATATCTTCATATCCCGCAATACCAATTTTGTTGTGTAGCAAGCTAGCGAACTGGACGCAAGCGCACCATGAGCGTGACATGTAAATGGCATTGTAGATGACATGCATGCCAAGATTTTCATGTCCCCACCTGTCACTTATGTTTCCTTAATTTTTTACGCTAGACCAATCTGCCGCCGTTTCGCATGCGTTTGTATTCTAGCGCTTTAAAGGGCCCCTAAACCACCAAGAGACGCTTGCGTGCTTCTCTCCGTGTCTTTCTTCTATCGACAACAGCCGTGATGAAGCCACCTGTATGATTAGGTGACGTCGACAGCAATAGACGCCGTCAGCGGGCGAGCAACAGCCTGTTTTCTGCTGGCAGAGAGGCCGCCAGGGGGCCGGAAGGGGCGGACGCGCGTTTGCGTTGGCTCCATCGAATGTTTGCTTTTGTCGCGGTAGAAATCAATGGACACCTGATTTGGTGGTCGAATCGCGTTCTCGAAGTTTCAAGGAACCCGTGGATACAAGACCTTAGGGTGTGAGTGCATTTTTGAGGATTTCATCGTCGTTTTTCGTGCCGATGCGCTGTGCGTCCCGCTAGGCCTGCTTTAAGCCTAGCGACGCCTACGGCCGAGAGGGCGGACAAGGGGCCCCGTCGCCGGTCCACCACGGCCGTGGTGTCACGATGACGATGGACGTTACTGTGGAAGGCACCGACATCGAGCCGAATGAGATGGACGGAGAAGGATGGGTCGTCAAACTCAAAAAGTGTGTCGAAAAGCGCCGAGGCTTGAAAGTTCCAGAAAGCGCCGGCGACGCCAAGACGGAGACGCACAACGGCGGTGGCGAGGAAGCCGGCTGCAAGGGGGCTGGAACCGAAAACCGTGGCGGCGTTCGCTCGTACAAAGCAGTGGGAAGGAAGGTAGCTGAACGATCTGTGGCATCGCGTCTCCCCAAGCTCCCGGAGGACGGATGGAAAGTGATTATCAGACCAAAAGCGGGCCTAGCAGTGATCAAAAACACCTCACAACCGTTACTCGGCGAAGCTGTGCGTCGGGCCGCGTCCCTTGAGTGGAAGCAAACAAAGTCGGATCTTCTCTTCGTGAACGACAAACAAGGTACGATTCTTTTCCATACCTTGAACTTTGAGTGTGCGGAGAAGGTCATGAGTATCAAAACTATAAGGATCGAAGATAAGGACCATGAGGTGACCGCGTACATGGTGGCACCTGAAAACTGTGGAAAAGGGGTTGTGCATGGAATGGACATACGCATGACCGAGGAGACGATAATGGAGGGTTTCGCCGGTCATGAACAGAACCCAGAGATTCTTGGGATCAGAAGAATGGGCCGATCTCCCACAGTCGTCATCACCTTTGCGGAAGCAGAGGTGCCGCGTACGCTCGTGTGTTTCGGCATGATCATGAGGTGTTTTCTATTCAAAAAACGCTACGAAGTGTGCTATCGGTGCAGCGAACTGGGCCACAGATCGGACGTTTGCAACAGTCCAGAAGCCAAGTGCCGAGGGTGTCGTATGTCATCACCGCCGGAGGACCATCAGTGTGTGCCACAGTGTCGTTTATGCGGCAAAGAACATTTGACTGGAGATAAAAAGTGTACGATGTTGTTTCGCACGCCATATATTGTCAAGAAACGACAGTGGGAGGCAAAGCTTGCAGCGGAACCAGAAGAAGAGAAAGCGCCGAAAACAGCGTTGCAGCAACAACAACAGACGCGAAGCAGCCGTGATGATGGTGCTAGCGACAGATCCAAGAGCACGCCGAGGGACCGCTCGGCATCGTTCCCCAGGCTTACACCGTCGACGCGCGCAGAGGCTTCTCACCCTGAGCAACAGTCCAAGAACTCCCAAAAGAGTACACCACCGAACTCTCAGGTGGGTTGGGTGGACGGGGGGCTCTCAGGATTCCGCAATAGCAAAGGCTCTCAAGGAACAGAACAGGCTCATGCAGGAACAGATAAAAACCATGCAGGCGCAATGCAATACCATGCAGGAGCAAAACAGAGAGCTCCGAGAGCAGATAAATTTGCCAAATAAGGCATAGATGACGGAGCGCAGAAGGGGGGCGACAGCAGTACCACAATCGGTGTCCGAAACACCGCGTGCAGATCCTCCTCCTAAAAAGAAGCGGGTGAAGGATGTGGAAACAGTAAACAATTACGAGCTACGTTTCGATAAAATTGAACAAGACATGAAGCTGCTCCATGGTATGATTCAGCAGATGAATGAGCAAATGAGGGCTGAGGCCGCGAACAGAGACGGGCAATGGCAGTGCCTATGCCAGAAAATTCAGAAGTTTAAAGATGGCTCAGTACCGCAACACCATCTGACAGTGGAACTGTAGGGGTTTCTCGCGCAAACGAGCCGTTCTTCAGTCGTTCCTGACCAATGGGGATAAGCCGGAAGTCATAGCGTTACAGGAATGTGGAAAGAACGCGAAGCTCGCTAGCTATAAATCGTATGCGGGACGATGGGAAAATACCCAGGTTGTCACTCTGGTCAAACGCAACGTCACAGCACTGCAGCACGAGACAGGGTTGATGCAGATGGATCATGTACTGATCGAGCTAGTCCTTCGTAAGCGGAAGGTTAAAAATCTTTTTGTATTAAACGCGTACAGCTCCCCTAGGCAAAGGCGTAACTGTGGTTTTGACGATCTCTTCGCCAAAGTCAGGATGATCGCGAAGGACAGCCCCCTCCTCGTAGTGGGTGACTTCAACGCTCATCACCCCGCGTGGGGATACAGGTTTGCGCAGGTTAAAGGGAGGGCATTATGGAATAGCATACAGCAGAACGGCCTGACCCTTTTGACGGATCCCTTGAGGCCAACTAGACAGGGAAACAGTGTCTCGCAAGACACTACGCCGGACCTCACTCTGATTGGAGGCGGGCTCTCGGCCACATGGTGTAACACGGGTGAAGATCTGGGTAGCGACCACAGAATAATTGAGTAGTCATAGAAGACAACAGACGCGACAGACGCGACACCTCGGTGTATAGCCCTCAGTAGCTCGCACGAAGAAGCTAGAAACTGTGAATTGGCATGCTTTCAGGAATAGTCGATCCAGCCAGGATGGCATCGAAGACATAGACGAATGGAGCAAAGGAGTTATTCAATCGGTGCACGATGTAACTGAGGAAATCGAGGTCGATGAGAACCAGGAATGGGTTGATAGACACATGATAAACCTATGGCGCAAAAAGCACGAGCTCAATTTGAGGCTCGCGCAAAAAACGAGGCAGTAGAAATATCCGCAGGAAATTGGCTGCGTTGAATAAGGAAATAGAAGAATATGCTTTAACCCTCACCAAGCAGAACTGGAACAGCATTTGTGACCAAATGGACCACCAAATAGGTAGTGCAAGGACCTGGCATCTGCTGCGACACTTGCTAGATCCGGACAAATCCAAGCTAGATGCTAGGCAGCAGCTACATAAGCTCGTTTACAAATACGAAGGGACGACCGATGAGCTCATCGCCGAGGTTAGGGATAGGTATCTCAGCTGTACGGGGTCTGCGTCCCTGCCTGAGTATTCGGGTTTAGAAATCCAGATCTTGACAGCCCGATCACGGTATGTGAGGTCAGGGCAGAAATAAACCGCTTGAGGACGAAGACGGCTGCAGGGCCGGATCGGATCAGCAATAAGATGCTCCGAAATCTGGAGGATGCGTCGGTCAGAAATCTGACAGCGTATATGCAGGACTGTTGGGACCAACTTCCGCCAGCGTGGAAGGCTGCCAGCCTTGTCTTCATTGCAAAGCCTGGAAAGAAACCTAGCTTTGAACATCTCAGGCCCATTTCACCTACTTCATGCGTGGGCAAATTAATGGAACATGTTATTCAGCGCAGGCTGAATAGATTTCTAGAAGATCAGGGATTGTACCCCGACACCATGATTAGCTTTAGGTCACATCTATCGGCATGCGACGTCATGCTTCAGCTCAAAGAACAGGTGATAGACAAAAAAAAACGGTAGACACCAGGGTAGTCGTAGGGTTAGATGTTTCGAAAGCACTCGATAATGTGAAGCACTCGGCCATATTGGAGAGTCTGGGAGCTCTCAATGTAGGCACGAAGACTTACTATTATATAAAGGATTTTCTTACGAACAGAACGGCAACGATCAGCTTGGGAGGGCAGTCATTGGAAGGTATTAAACTGGGAAGCAAGGGTACGCCGCAGGGATCAGTTCTGTCGCCCACCTTATTTCACATCGCGATGATGGGTCTCCCCCAGGAAGCTGGCAGGCATAGAAGGACTGAACCATATGCTCTACGCGGACGATCTGACGCTATAGATGAGCAGAGGTAGTGACGGGCACATCGAGGAGACGCTGCAGAGGGCAATCCAAGCTATCGAGGAATATCTGGAGCCAATTGGCCTCAGGTGCTCAGCGGAGAAGTCGAAGGTCCTTTTCTTAACATCGCGGGCGCGGCGACGGGGAAGGGGACAGGACGCGGGGCACGGCATTGAGCTGAGAGTAAACGGTAACCTTATTCGCACTGTCGACCGTATCAGGGTCTTGGGTTTGCGGATTCAAGCGAACGGAAAAAACGCCGAGACCATCCAGAGACTGGAAGCGAGTACCAACCAGACGTGCCGCTTGCTCAAGCGAATAGCAAACAAATATGCGGGTATGAAGGAAGCGAACCTCCTAAGGTTAGTGCAATCTTTCGTAATTAGCAGGATTATATATGTAGCCCCCTACCTGAATTTCACCAGAGCAGAGAAAGACAAGGTCGAAATCATCATTAGGAAGGGAGTCAAGACGGCTCTCGGACTTCCCCCAAACGCACCAACGAACAAAATCTTAAGTTTAGGGGTGTCCAACACCTTAGACGAGCTCATTGAAGCGGCGACAGTATCGCAATATCAGAGACTGCTGCGCACTCAGACTGGTAAACGGATCCTGGAGCGGCTAGGGTTTGAGCCCCAGGCGTGTTCCAAGCATACAGGCAAAGTCCCACCGCGAGTCAGGGACAGGCTAAGAATACTCCCGTTACCCAGGAATATGCACCCGCTGCATCACGAGAGCAGGCGAAAGGACAGAGCTGAGGCGTTGCAGAAAAGCCTGAAAGGCAGGCAAGATGTGATTTACACGGACGCGGCCGAATACAAGCAAGGCAAAGTATACGCAGCCGTAATAACACGCGAAAACGGAGGCCCTGCCTCGTGCTGCAGCGTCAGACATTTAGGGAGCAACAGAGGCGGAAGAAGTCGCCATTGCGCTGGCTTTGACTCAAAAGAATGTGAGAGTTATTGTTAGTGATTCACAATCTGCAATCAGAAATTTTGATGCGGGCAGGATCTCTGCCACAGCTGTACACATATTAGCCGTCGGACAGCCCCCCTCGGCGGAGCAGGTTTCACTAATCTGGACACCGGCTCATCAGGGTTTGCGAGGGAACGAGAAGGCACACGCGCTGGCCCGAGGTCTCACTTTCCGGAATTCCAGCGCTGTCTCGACAACATCCCTAAGCGAGGAACCCCTACAGACCGCTGACGAACTGAGCACTTATAACGAAATCCTTAACCATTATAAGCTGGGGCGTAAGACTTACCCGAGAGCGCATAAGAACCTTTCAAAACGCGAGGAAGTTATGTGGAGAAAGCTACAAACAGGGGTATTTCCAAACCCACAATTGTTGAGCAAGTGGCATCCCTCGGTGTATAGCCCTCGGTGTAGGCATTGCGATGGTAGAGCGGACTTAGTCCACATGGTTTGGAGCTGTCCTAACTTTGATGAGCCATACAGATGCAGAGAGTCCTGGGAGTCCTAGCTACTCAACGATGAGGAAAATGCTCAACGGCAAGTCATCGGTCTCGCCCTGACCGCCGCCACGTCCCAAGGGATCCCGGTCGACGGTTAGGGAGGATGAGTGTGGGTTTAGGCTGATGCCTCTACCCCGTCATCTATTTGACGGGTGCCAATAAAGTTACTTCTCTCTCTGCTGGCAGATGCGGCGCTTCTTGCGTTTCCACCTCGGACGCTGAGAAAGAGCAGGCGGAGAGGTGGATGGATGGCTGAGCCAACGAGCGCAGCCTAGCGAAGGAAAGAGCGAAACAACGAAACACGTGCAACTCCACCAGCGTTCACAGTACACTCATGCACAACTACAACGCCACAACTAAATTTCCACCTCTGGGTGGTTTAGTGGCCCTTTAAGCATCGTGCAGACGCCATCCGCGTCCCAGCGTTGTCAATTCCAAAGTGCGTTCCTCGAACGCCTGTGCCCACTGAGACGGGGTCGGTCAGAATGGAACCTGATGCGCGCGTCTCCCTCCTTGCATGATTAGAGACGCTGGGCACAGCGAAGCTACGCAAGCAATGCGCGAGCGCTGTAGAGTCCAACGCGACCGGCGTCCATTTGCGCGCCCAGGCGCTCACCTGGCACGTGCCAGGGCACGGCTGGAGGGACGGACGTGAGCATGAGACATTAAAGGCTTTCGCCTTAAAATGTGGTGTATAACAAGCTTGCGAAACGGCCACGGGAGTACCATGAGCGTGGCATGCAAGTCATGTGACAAATGACATGTCATGATTTCTATATTACCACTTGTCATTTATGCTCATCATAGAGTCACATCACTCAATACCAAATTTGGTGTATATCAAGCTAGCGAAACTGCCCCGAGAGTGTCACGAGCGTCGCATGCAAGTCATGTTGCACATTACATATCATGATTTCCATATGACCACTAGGCACTTATGTTCGTCATACAGTCACGTCTCGCAATACCAAATTTGGTGTATCAAGCGAGCGAAACGGCCGTCAGCGCGCCATGAGTGTGGCATGTAAATCATGTTGTGCATGACATGCAGGTCATGATTTTCATATCACCACCTGTCATTTATGTTGGTCATGCAGAAATGTCTCATTGTACCAATTTTTGGATATATCAATTCAAGAAAACGGCCTCAGGAGCACTATGGCGACGGCGTGTAAATCATATTTTTCATGACAAGTTAGTCATGATTTTCATGATATGACCAGTCATTCATGTTTGTCATACAGTCATGTCATGCCATACCAATTTTGGCATAAATCCCATTAACGATACGGCCCGGAGAGCACGAAGTCGTAGGTGGCTAGATAGATAGATAGATAGATAGATAGATAGATAGATAGATAGATAGATAGATAGATAGATAGATAGATAGATAGATAGATAGATAGATACGCTTATAATCGCCGAAGTTCGCAAAGAAATGCTTCGCATTTAATATCGATTAGAGATGCATGCAGCCGTTTACTGATATGGGAAGCTGCATGCGAGGCCACCAAGGCAAAAGGTTGAATAACAATTTTGCATGTTTTCATGCTACTCAGTATAATTATGAATCCCTAAAGCTTTGCACATGCGTGGCTTGTTGACTGATGATCTTGCCAAGCGCGTTTCCTGCATTCGGGTTTCACCCACAAACACTGTTATGAACACTCGGCGTAGGTCCCATCGCAATGTTCGGGAAGCTTCCCGGTTGTTTGATACTATTTTGTGAAAACTAGGCGCTGAACGCGAAAAAAGTTTATTGCCCAGCATCGCGCGAGCACCAGCGATCACGCTGGAAAGTTCGATGTGTGACGTATAAAAAACGGCGCGTTCGAGGAGTGATCAGTTTATCTACGGTCGATGCTCTGTTCGCCACAAGTTCGGCCAAAGAAAGAGTTACACCTTGGACACGCCGCCTGCTGCCTTGGTCCATGTCCCGACCGCGTGGCATCTGGTGGAGGTGCAGCTTCGTTCATGATCCGGACGCCTCCGTAAAACTGTGACACAAGTTAAAGCCACCAAGAAGACGCCACTAAAGGTAAGCCTCGGCAGCGATCCAGCCACAGGCAACAGGGGCACCACCAGAGTGCGGGCCTCTACCCGAAAAAGACCCGACAAACCAAGAACCTCAGCTCGACCACAGCATACCTGAGCCCGCAACACCGATTATGCTCCGGTAACCCAGGGAGCCGCCAACTTTCCGGGGTTCATCACTCCAAGACCCAGAAGGCTGCCTGGAACCATACGCGGGTCGTCGTTTTCAACTACTGGAGGACCGACGACAATCTACGGCATGTCTATTTCGCCTTAGAAGACGCCTCTACGAGAACGAAAACGCCTCTACAAGAACCAAGAGTCCACCCTGATAACGTGGGACATCTTGAGCTCAGGTTTCGGCTTCCGTATGGAAGCCTTGTTCACTTTAAAGCGGGCTTATGTGCGTTTTATAACGCGGCCGAGACACCTGGCGTACGCTAGTGCCAAATTTCTATCATTTCTGTGTACAAAATCAATAGACTACGGTTGCAAAGTGACCAGCCTGCTTGAAGACGGCAGTTCGTACACCCGTCGGCGAAATAAGTCGGGACGCGCGAACTGCGACCGCAATGGCGTTGAGCGTCAGCTGCCGAGACATTGCAGTACACGTGCGCATCCTTTCACACACGCAGCAATGTCTTTTCACTTGCTTGTGAAAGGCTAGCTGATTACATATAGCGTTTTGCGGTAGGGGTTGCTTTCTTTGCTCAGAACGTCGCGCGCTCAGTCGATCGGGGAACGCTGGCGCTGAAGGGTACTGCGCTTGCTTTACCTTTATCAGACTGATAAGACGTAGCAGCTGGACCTTCCCAACTTATAAAAACAATCTGAAGAATTGTTTCTGGCTCAACGCCTCTTCGAATTAGGTGCTCTTGTTCGTATTTCAGAACCACACCATACGTTTTCACCAATAAGAAAATGCAGAGAAGGCAACTAACGCTGCATGTGGCAACGCTTGGTCACTGAGACAAAGCTATCTAAAACCGGGTAAAGCGAGCAGTGTAAGCTTTACGCTGACCGTGACCCCGTCGAATGGAGCGCGTGGTGGAATGAAAAAAGAAAGTACCCCTGCCGCAAAACGCTACATGTAATCAGCTAGTACGCTGCAAGCTAGTAAAAAGACATGGCTGCGGGTGTGAGAGGACACGCACTGCGATGTCTCGACACCAGAGCCCTGTGAGCCTCTGTTTACGCTGCCGGCATAACGGCAGCGTAAACAGAGGCTCACCTAACCGCGATAGCACAAAGGGAGACGCACACATAGAGCGGCTGCACAACAGCACTGAAAAGCCCGAACATTGCTGGCAATCGCAATATTCTGGTCCTTAATTCCCTGCGCATGTGAATCATACAGCGTAATTCTACAGCTGTGGACAAGCACTGATCGCGAAATGAAAATCTCAAGGCAGGAATGTTAACACGACCTACACGATCAGTATGCGATTTCCGTAAATGATTTGCCGTAAATCCGCCACAAAAGAACATGCGTACTACGTAGCGTAGCAAGAACCGTCGACGAAACCTAACTACATTTCCCCGCCTTTACAAATGAAGCGACCTAAGCTCGGCTGTTGCTGGACGAGAGTATACGGAAAGTTGGTATATCACAACAGATCAGTTTTAGCGGCACGACCTATGACCACAAAGGCTAATAGGTGGGAATTCAGGCACTCACCTGGAAGACGTAGATATCAAAAAACCGGCAGATCCCACGCACTGTGGGAATCGATGTAATGCGAAGCAGCCAAATCATGCTTTACAAAATTTGCATGTCATGTTTTACATGTTAGGACCTGTCATTTATGTTCGTCATACAGTCACGTCGCGCAATACCAAATTTGGTGTATATCAAACTAACGAAACGGCCGCGAGCGCGCCATGAGCGTGGCATGCAAGTCATGTCGCACATGACAAGTCATGATTTCCATATTACCACTGATGATTTATGTTCGTCATACAGCCACGTCACTCAATACCAAATTTGGTGTATATCAGGCTAACGAAATGGCCGCGAGCGCGCCATGAGCGTGGCATGCACGTCATGTCGCACATGACAAGTGATGATTTTCATATTACCACTGGTCATTTTTGTTCGTCATACAATCACGTCACTCAATACCAAATTTGGTGTATGTCAAGCTAACGAAACGGCCGTGAGCGCGCCATGAGCGTGGCATGCAAGTCATGTCGCACATGACAAGTCAAGATTTTCATATTACCACTGGTCATTTTTGTTCGTCATACAATCACGTCACTCAATACCAAATTTGGTGTATGTCAAGCTAACGAAACGGCCGTGAGCGCGCCATGAGCGTGGCATGCAAGTCATGTCGCACATGACAAGTCATGATTTTCATATTACCACTGGTCATTTTTGTTCGTCATACAGTCACGTCACACAATACCAAATTTGGTGTATATCAGGCTAACGAAACGGCCGCGAGCGCGCCATGAGCGTGGCATGCAAGTCATGTCGCACATGACAAGTCATGATTTCCATACTACCATCCGCCATTTATGTTCGTCATACAGTCACGTCACTCAATCCCAAATTTGGTGTATATCAAGCTAACGAAACGGCCGCGAACGCCCCATGAGCGTGGCATGTAAATCATACTTTTCATGACAATTTAGTCATGATTTTCATGATATGACCAGCCATTTATGTTCGTCATACGGTTTCGCCATACCAATTTCGCCATACAAAATTTGGTATAAATCCCATTAACGATACGGCCAGGAGAGCACAAAGTCGTAGGCGGCTAGATAGCTAGATAGATAGATACGCTCAAAGTCGCCGAAGTTCGCTAAGAAATGCTTCGCATTTAAAAAGCAGCGCCAGCCGGGTCCCGCTTCGAGCGTACGTCGTTACGTCGTTAGGGCTAGCCGCTGATAGCGCTGATAAAGCAGAGACTGTGGACCGATGAGTGACAATGGTGATGGGCCCTCTGCGGTTGATACGTCGAATGGATTTCTGTTTCCGCGATGCCCTCCTAACCCGCTGTTTGGGATCAAATACAGTTTCCTACAATGAAATCGGTGCAAAACTTGTAGTCGCAGCGATGGGTTCTATGGTGGTATGCGATGGCCATATTTGTATGAATTTCTGGAGGTCATCCGTATTGCAAGATTGCTTAGGTGTAAATTTTTCTTTGACGGAGGAGAAACGTTTTTTTGCACTGTTCAGCGAAAAAATAATTTTTAAAAGTGTGCTGTAGCCATGATATTCGCGAAGGGGTGGAGTCAGTGGACTCTATGTCAGCTGTTTGGTCCGTAAACTTGGGCAATTTTTTGCAGTGCACCTGGGAGAATCCACTATATGGATACACTAGCCGACTTACGCTATAATTAAGCAACACTGGCAGGCAATAGCGTTGCTTTAAGAATACTAGCGAAAAAATATTTGGTGCTATTCAGAGCATGTAGTACCTTAGTAAATGCGGTAGTCAATAACAGCGAACGTTAACCAGCGCCGCAACGTGCCTCCGCCGTGCTCGTATGTAACATTAGTAGCTCATTTGTTTAAAAAAGAAATCACAGTTTTGCTTAAGGGCGAAGCAATGGATGCGATAGCAATAATTGCAGTGTTATGCGAAGTAAGGCTAGAAGCTCACTTGTTTGGATCTTATCATGCGTAACTCAGCGCTGGTTTAAGGAAATACGGCGGTTCAAGGATAGAAGCGGCTTTAGTGCTGTCAGTTCTCTGCTCTCAGTAAATACTGAGAGCTGCAACAATGACCGACCAACACTTGCGAAGTAAATAAACTTTGTAGTTGGCACAATGAGATAGCGCTCAGTTTCAGTACAAGCACATTAAACACATGCACAGACAAAAAAGACGCGGAACCATGCACTCGTAATCGATAAAATCGTTTATAGAGATGGAAATCACCATACGAGAGCACCAAAGCCTAACGCTGAATAACATTTTCGCATGGTTCCATGCAATTCAATATAGTTAGAGTGCGCTTTGGCTCTGCCCAAGGAGATTTGTCTATCGTTGAATTGTGATTACTCCTGGACAGTTATACATTCAGCATCCTCCTGTGCAGTTTGGAGTGCGCGAGCTGACGAACTCTCTACCGGTAGAGGATGGCTCGCGAGGGTCGCTGAGTTGTAGATATTTGTTATGAACATGTGAGGCGCGATACCTCCCATGAATTTTGAGGCTTTTTTTAAGACCCATTTTCTGTGAAACTACTATATGCCAAGCGTTCAGTTTTGTTTGATTTTATTTGATGACATGTCCTCTTACGATGGAACTACAATTACAATTGTATTTCATTTGTTGACATTTTGGCAATTTTCTTAGCAAAGCAAGTAATTTTAGTTATTATTTTTTATGAAAGACTGCTTAAATAAATAAAACTATTAAGCATACGTAAACCATTGTAGTTCAGTGGCTGCATAATGATGTCTGGTTTATTTTGGCAAAAAAGTCAGCCTTCTGTTTTTTTCAACTTGTTTTGATCATAGGGCAAATGTAACAAAAACTTATTTCGAGATACTGAGAGTTAAAGAGGAAAAACAAGTTTATTTCACATTTTCTTCTGAAACAAGATGTACTGAACAATTTATTATTAGCAAGCTGCTTTATAATAATCACACGAAGCAGCTTTAAGCAGAATATTTCATTTAAGGAGGCACAAAAAATTACACCATCTCCCGCTAAAGGGAACCATGTGTAGATGTGAAGCAGCGGGCGCTAACGCTTACACTGGCGGCGGCGTTGACGCTGGCGCTCATCGCAGCGTTGCGCACGAGAGAAAACTGGGGAGGCGCAGAGCACGCAGTGAGGGAATGGTGTTTACTACTGGAACATGCCAATCGCTGCTAATGGGCAATGAGAGACAGAAGACTCCGACTGGACACAGAGACCCGCAGTCCGCTTTAGTTAACGCGCACGCTGCGAATTTTTATTGTTCAACAACGCACAGGAGAAATCTCCCACCGGCACCACCTTGCAGGTCAAGATCCATTGCCATATATACGGGGTGGCCAGTGAATGATTGTGCAGCGTGAGCAGTCGGTTTTTTCAACCAAGAAACTCGCTAGCAGACGCTGCCTGTGTCGGCGTCGCGAGGCGAGAGAGAGGGGGGGAGCATTGGAGAGGAGAGAGAGGGTGGCGCGCATGCGCAGTGGGGAGGTGGGCGCCGCGGGCAGGGATGCCTAGAGGAGAGAGGGGGGAGCGTAGGAGAGGAGAGTGAGGGGGACGCGCATGCGCAGTGGGAGTGTGGACGCCGCGGGCAGGAATGCCTAGAGGAGAGAGGGGGAGGGAGGAGGGGAGGCGCATGCGCAGTGAGGGTGCGGTTGCCGCAGGGAGGTATGCCTAAAGGAGAGAAAGGGAGGATAGGAGGTTTTTTTATTTTTATTTTTTTTAAAGGGTTTGCGCATGCGCACTATGGGTGGTCACGCGGCACACCACCACCGGATTAAGCTTCGCCATAAGATGCTTCACATCTAAAAAAAATTACACCATCTCCCGCTAAAGGGAACCATGTGTAGTTGTGAAGCAGCGGGCGCTAACGCTTACACTGGCGGCGGCGTTGACGCTGGCGCTCATCGCAGCGTTGCGCAGGAGAGAAAACTGGGGAGGCGCAAAGCAGGCAGTGGTGGGAGCAGTGTTTCCTACTGGAACATGCCAATCGCTGCTAATGGGCAATGAGAGACAGAAGACTCCGACTGCACACAGAGACCCGCACTCCGCTTTTAGTTAACGCGCACGCTGCGAATTTTTATTGTTCAACAACGCACAGGACAAATCTCCCACCGGCACCACCTTGGAGGTCAAGATCCATTGCCATATATACGGGGTGGCCAGTGAACGGTTGTGCAGCGCGAGCAGTCGGTTTTTTCAACCAAGAAACTCGCTAGCAGACGCTGCCTGCGTCGGCGTCGCGAGGCGAGAGAGGGGGGAGCGTAGGAGAGGAGAGAGAGGGGGTGACACGCATGCGCAGTGGGAGTGTGAACGCCGTGGGGCAGGGATGCGTAGAGGAGAGAGGGGGGAGCGTAGGAGAGGAGAGAGAGGGACGCGCATGCACAGTGGGAGTGTAGACGCAGCGGGCAGGGGTGCCTAGAGGAGAGAGGGGGAGTGTAAGAGGGGGAGAGAGGAGGGAGGCGCATGCGCAGTGAGGGTGTGGTTGCCACGGGGAGGGATGCCTAGAAGAGAGAGAGGGGGAGAGGAGGTATTTTATTTTTATTTTTTTAAAGGGTTTGCGCATGCGCAGTAAGGGTGGGCACGCGGCACACCACCACCACCACCACCACCACCGGATTAAGCTTCGCCATAAGATGCTTCACATCTAAAAAATTGAAGGACACTTTGTACATTCCAAAGTGTGTTCGGCGAAAGCGTGTGGCCATTCCACTGATTATGCCATGTCTTTTTTATTTTACACTCTCAGTGGGATGATACACAAACCGAATGGGTGCGTGTTTTCTTCTTTTAATTTTTTACCGCGAATCGCAGCGAGACGCGAGAGTCATCTTCCTCCGGCCGCATGCGTTAGTATTTTCTCGCGCTTTGCGCGTCGTGCAAACGCCATCCGCGTTCCAGCTCTTAAATTGACGGACCCTTTGTAAATTGGAAAGTGTATTCCGTGAACGCCTGGGTCCATTGAGACGGCGTCCGTCAGAATGATTGCAAACTCTGGGCACAGCGACGCTACGTAAGCAAAGCGCGAGCGCTATAGAGTCCGAGGCGATCGGCGTTCCGTCTGCGCATCCCGGCGGCCACCTAGCTCCGTGCCAGAGCTCGGATGGACGGACGGACAGACGGATGGATGGACGGACGGATGAACAGACGGACGGACGGACGCCGGACGGACGCCGGACGGAGATCGGACGGACGTGAGCATGAGACATTAAAGGCTTTCGTCTTAAAGATTACACCATCTCCCGCTAAAGGGAACCATGTGTAGATGCGAAGCAGTGGGCGCTAACGCTTACACTGGCGGCGGCGTTGACGCCGGCGCTCATCGCAGCGTTGCACAGGAGAGAAAACTGGGGAGACGCAAAGCACGCAGTGATGGAGCGGTGTTTCCTACTGGAACATGCCAATCGCTGCTAATGGGCAATGAGAGACAGAAGACTCCGACTGCACACAGAGACCCGCAGTCCGCTGTTAGTTAACGCGCACGCTGCGAATTTTTCATCGGTCGACAACGCAGAGGAGAAATCTCCCACCGGCACCACCTTGCAGGTCGAGATCCATTGCCATATATATGGGGTGGCCAGTGAACGGTTGTGCAGCGCGAGCAGTCGGCTTTTAAAGACGATAGTCTTTCTTGGGATACCTAAACGGAGAAATTTTGGTCTGTCTGTCTGTCTGTCTGTTTTTCTGTTTGTCGGCACGTCACACGATTCAGTTAGCTGGCCAAACTTTAACCCCCTGCCTTACGACCTCCAATCTTGACCAAGAAGCATGTGTTCATACGGGTGAGCGTGGGCAATTAAAAATCAAATATTACGCATACCTGAGGCACAACATCAATACCTTAGTACTATTCACAGTGTTCCTTTAAAACAAAATCTATAGATACGGAATTATAAAGATCCTAGTGTTTATTACGCGGCGCTGCTGTGTACAAAACAAGTCTCCGCCCAGTGATTTAACTTCGACGCTGTGGCTGGCTGTGGTGCTGCCACCTGGCAGCAGCATTGTTCAACACAAGCCGATGTTCCCCGGTAGCGCTGTAGATGGCGTCCTCTTCTGTTTTATCAATGCCAGCCAGATGCGGCTGATTCATCGTAGAAGAGCGCTGTCTCAGGCAAGGCAAAACATATATGGCCGCTTGATGAAATACGACCCACTCTACAAGACATGATCAGAGAACGCAGAGAAAAGAGCGACGACCAAATTTCAGCGGAGAAACGCCGGCGTCCGTCTAAGCGCGCCCGGAAAACGTCCGAAAAACGAGCCCAGCGGCTAGCCCAGCTATTAAATTGTGGTACTCATGCCGCTCATGCAGTGCAGTCGGCACAAGACTATCGTCTTTCGACGACATTTGCAGCGAAGCACGCAGATACGCGGCCAATTTTTCAACCAAGAAACTCGCTAGCAGACGCTGCCTGCGTCGGCGTTGCGTGGCGAGAGAGGGGGGAGCGTAGGAGAGGAGAGAGGGGGGAGGATACGCGCATGCGCATTGGGGGTGTGGTTGCCGCGGGGGAGGGGATGCCTAGAGGAGAGGGATGGGGGAGGGGACGCGCATGCGCAGTGAGGGTGTAGACGCCGCGGGGAGGGATGCCTAGAGGAGAGAGAGGGGGAAGCGTAGGAGAGGAGAGGGGAGGGGCAGGGGACGCGCATGCGCAATGGGGGGTGTAAGCGCCGCGGGACGTATGCCTAGAGGAGAGAGGGGGAGGGTAGGAGAGAGAGGGGGGAGAGGACGCGCATGCGCAATGGATGTGTAAACGCCGCGGGCGGGAGGGATACCTAGAGGAGAGAGAGGGGGAAACGCAGGAGAGGAGGTGCGTGAGGAGGGTTTGCGCATGTGCAGTAAGGGTGGTCAGGACGCACACCACCAGCACTACCGCCGGACGGACGGACGCCGCACGGACACCGGACGGACGTGAGCATGAGACATTAAAGGCTTTCGCCTTAAAACGCCTTACGTACAGGGTCCTTCCTTCGCGGACGTGGCACGCAAGGGGGGCAGTGCCACAAAGGTTTGCGCTGGCCGCCCGTACCATACACAGTGGGACGGGTGGCTGCGCCATCCGCCTCCTCAGCGGAAGCAGCATCCAGTGCTGCTCCGCTACTAAAGGGCATGCAGGCCTCCGCATCTGGAGGATCAGGGCCTTCTGTTCAGGTAGAAGGTCCCAAAAGTCTGACACCCGCTCGCGTAACCCGTGAGCGGGCATCCAGCGCCTCTGCCGAAGCAACGGAGTCAACGGAAAGCCCGACGGCGTGTCCGGCACCGAAGGATCGGCACAGCTCGTTGGAGGGCACCAAAAAAGCAAGAACTATCGTCACGGGGCTTGACAAGGGTTTTCTGACCTAAGGCAACAGCCTTTCCAGTACACATAGCACTCATTTTCATGTAAAATGGATACACAAATTATACAATGGCACGTGAGAGGTCTTCTGAGTAACCTCGACGATTTCCAAGAACTCTTGCACGAACATGCACCACAAGTTCTGTGTGTACAATTAACATCAATTTTCTACGTCATTATGACATATTCCGAGAGGACCGATATCATGTTGCGACGTCATCTTGTGGCGTGGCCATTATAGTAATCAAGGAGTAGCATGTATACATCGACCACTACAAACATCCCTTGAGACAGTGACGGTTCTAACAGTTCTTTCGAATAAACTGACCCCCATCTGCTCTCTCTACATACCTTCACACCACCTTCTTGAAAAACATGAATTTCAGTCCTTATTAGATGAACTACCCGAACTTTATCTGGTACTTGAGGACTTGAATGCACATAGCGATCTGGGGTGATTCTCGCTGCGACGCACGAGTTCGCCTATATGAGCAGTTCCTGTTTTCTTTCGGTGTATGTCTGTTGAATCGGAAGGAGCCAATATTATAGCCTCTACAACAATACCTACTCGTCGACATTCTTCGGCATACATCGACATCTCTTCTTCCCCTGCTTAAATGGAAAGTTATTGGGAATCCCTACGGAAGTGACCACTTTCCAGTTCTGAGCGCACCAATCGAAAATGAATGTCCTCCAAATGTTCCCAAATGACAGACTGAGAAAGCCGATTGGGAACAGCTTCGGAAAAGTTACATTCCTGAGTTGGACCGACATGTGTGCCTTAAGCTTAGATGCAGCTCTACACAACTTTACAGCGTTTATGATTGATGCTGCAACTAAGTGTATAACCAGAAACAACTGGACTCTTTGGGAAAGTACGTGTGCCTTGGTAGAACAATAAGTGCCGAAATGCGCACAGGAAGCGAAACGAAGCCTGGAAGCTGCTTCGGGACTCTCCTACAGCAGAGCATCTTACCAATTTTAAGAACATCAAGTCCCAAGGGAAGAGAACGCGCCGGTGGGCCAGGAGAGAAAGTGGGCAGAAATTTTTATGAGGCATCAATTCGTATACACATGAGGGCAAAGTCTGGCACATGGTTAGTAGGGTAGCAGAACAAGCACATTCACTCCCTGAAGTAAACACACAAGGCGACAACTTGGCGAACTTTCTAGGCGCCTACTTCGAAGAGGCGTTTAGCTCTTCGCATTATTCTGAAGCCTTCAAGCGATACAAATCAAAAATAGAAAAGCTGGAACTAGAGCGAAAATCCACAAAACACGAGGCATACAATGAACATTTTCGCTTAACTCAGCTACATGCATCGCTAAGCTGCTGCAATAAATCCGCCCCAGGTTTCGACCGAGTCGTATACGAAACGCTAAAACACCTGCCCTCTGAAGCTCAACACGCCCTCCTTTCCCTTAATAATGCTGTTTGGTTGTCCGGCTAGATCCCCTCTCATGATATATGCAGCGCTCACTTGCCAACTTGGCCAACTTTCCATTCTACTGTAGATCCCCTCTGCCTGGAAAAAAAGCCATAATTTTTCCTATTCTAAAACAGGGCATGGACCCATCCTTAGTTTCCAATTACAGGCCTATAGGCCTTACAAGCCGTCTATGCAAGGTTTTCGAAAAGATGATAAATAGGCGACTGATACATTTTCATGAAACAAACAATCTACTTGAGCCACACCAGTGCAGGTTTAGAGAGGCAAAATCCACCACTGACCACCTTTTCCGCACCGAGGCACAAATTCGTGACGCTTTCGTCCATAACCAATTTTTTTTCTTTCTGTGTTCCTCTATAAGTTTTCCTCGATATGGAAAAGATCTATGACACTACATGGCGCTTTGGCATACTGCGAGACCTCTCACATTTAGGTTTACGGGGCAGAATGTTTTCCACAATCGAAAGTCATCTGTCCAATCGGACTTTCCGTGTTCGAGTGGGCAGTGATTTGTCCCAAACTTTTGTCCAAGAAACAGGAGTGCCACAAGGTGGTGTACTAAGTTGTACACATTTATTGCGATAGCTATTATATGGACACTCTCGGCTGACTTTTGCCGTCACCGTAGCCGTAATTTCCCGGATATGTATATGTATGTATATTTATAAAACACACAAAACAAATAAATCAGAAGAAAAAACAGGCAGATCCCACGCACTGTCGCAATTGATGTAATGCAAAGGAGCCAGCAAGGAGCAAATCGTGCTGTACATAATATACATGTCATGATTTACATGTTGGGACCTGTCATTTATGTTCGTCATACAGTCACGTCACGCACTGCCAATTTTGGTGTATATCAAGCTAGCGAACTGGACGCAAGCGCACAATGAGCGTGGCATGTTAAGTCCTGCTGCACATGACATATCATGATTTCCATATTACCACTGGTCATTCAAGCTCGTCATACAACTCGTCACTCAGTACAAAATTTGGTGTACAACAAGGTAGCCAAACGGCCGCGAGCGCGCCATGACCGTGGAGAGCAAGTCATGTGGCCCATCACATGTCATGATTTAAATATTACCACTTGTCATTTATGGTCGTCATACAGTCACGTCACACAATATCAGATTTGGTGTATATCAAGCTAGCGAAACGGCCACGAGAGTGCCATGAGCGTGAAATGCAAGTCATGTTGCACATGACGTGTCATGATTTCCATATTACCACTTGTCATTTATGCTCGTCATACAGTCGCGTCACGCAAAAACAATTTTGGTGCATATCAAGCTAGCGAAACGGCCGCGAGCGTGCCATGAGCGTGGCATGGAAGTCATGTGGCAAATGACATGTCATGGTTTCCATATTACCACTTGTCATTTATGGTCGTCATACAGTCACGTCGCTCTATACCAAATTTGGTGTATATGAAGCTAGCGAAACGGGCGCGGTCGCGCCATGAGCGTGGCATGCAAGTCATGTCGCACATGACATGCACGTCATGATTTTTATATTACCACCTGTAATTTATATTTGTCATGCAGAAATGCCTCATAGTACCAATTATTGGATATATCAAGTTAAGAAAAAGGCCTCAGGAGCACTACGGCCATGGCGTGTAAATCATACTTTTCACGACAAGTATGTCTTGATTTGTCCAGTACTTCATGTTCGTCATATAGTGACGTTACGCCATACCAATTTTGGCATGAATCCCACAAACGATACGGCCAGGAGAGGACAAAGTTGTAGGCGGCTAGATAGATAGATAGATACGCTCAAAGTCGCCGAAGTTTTCGGAATTAAAAAAATTCGAACGCAATCGGCCAGGGATTCGAACCAGCGACCCCTAGCACCGCAGCGCGGTGCGTTAGCCCACTTAGTCACGCCCCCATGCATGCGCGGCATATTAATGGCAAGCTATTTATGCACATCATTTAGCGCTGGCGGTTTGGAGATCTCGGAGGAGCTTGAGCGCGTTTTCTTTCGCGCAACGCTCCTACATTTTTTTTTTTCACTTTAAAAACTGCCGTTGAGAAGGAGGAGGAAAAACTTTATTGGCAGAGTGAGTTTGGGTCCTTTACGGGCCCTGGGCCACCGCACGGCCATCACAATGCGCGTATGTGTCCAGACCACGTAGGACCAGGGCACTGGCACCCCGGTTCACACAGCGAACCTGTGCGTCCAGATCCTGCGACGCAAGGAGCGCCTCTCATTCCTCCCAGGTCCTGATGGCGGGCTGCTTCTGCGGGGGAGGATCGCCAGGGCAGCCAAAGAGAATGTGGTCTATGGTAGTGGGCGACTCTCCACAGAGAGTGCACTCGGAGAAATGGGGAGGAAGTGGGATAGGACTTGAGGAGTGGGAAGAGTTCCGGTCTGGAGTGGCCTCCTGATGATCTGTTGGGAGTGGGAAAGGCGGGGGTGGGGAGGGGGGTAGTGACGATGGGCAAGACGTGCTTGTTGGCTGAGTTCAGAGAACGTGTGTGCCCGCTCTTTCGAGAAATCCCGGCGGGGGGTCGCCATTTGCCCGGATAATAAGTCCTCGTGCTAAGTTATCGGCGGCCTCATTTCCGGGATTGCCAGAGTGAGCCGGCACCCAGACGATTTCAATAAGCCTATCAGGGTTTATGGTACAGACCCTCAATATCTGCCACGCGGGAGGATAGACGCGACCACGGGCAAAGTTAAGAATGACTGTTTTTGAATCGCTAAGTACGTAAGTGACGTTGGTTTTGGCGATCGCTAACGCAATAGCAGCTTTCTCTGCTTCCTCCGGTGTACATCGGGGGGTCGAAGAAGTGGTTGAGTGGGGGGGGAGCTGCAGGATGATAAGCTACAGCTACGAAACGGTCGGGACCACAAGCGGCATCTACCCAGTGCATATCTTATAGAGTGCCATATGCCTTATGGAGAGTAACTGCTCGCGCGACGTGGCGGGATTGGTGATAATCTGGGTGAACGTTCCTGGGGAGAGGTTTGATGACAAGGGCGGCGCGCATGTCGCGAGGCAGTGACACTAATTCTGTAGCATGTGCCGGTATACGGATTCCAAGTGAATCGAGTATATGCCGCCCTGTTTCGGACCCAGCCAGGCGAAGGTACTGCTATTGTTTTTGTGCATCTATCAGTTCTTGTATTGTATTATGCGTTCCCAGTTTTAGGAGCCTATCCGTGCTAGTATTCTTTGGGAGATTAAGCGCTGCTTTGGTGGCCATGCGTATTAGAGCATTGATTCTGTCTTTATCCGTGCAGAATAGGGTCAAGTAAGGAGAAGGCGCACCTCCTCTACTCTGCGGAGGTGCGCTCGCGTCCCGTTGACTCCATTCCTTGATCTTGATTGCATGTGCTTGCGGGGGGCTTTGTCGTCCCTCCTTCTCGCGTCCCACACACCGCAGCGCATGCGGGTCCCCCTCTCTCTCCTCTCCTACGGTTCCCCCCCCGTTCCCGCCTCTAGGAATTCTATACTCTACGGAGCGGCGCGCACGACAGGTGGTGCGACAGCTGCATACTCCACTGGGGGCGTCATGGTATTTTTTGCGGTATGAAAAGGACGGAGCGTGCGCGCCTCATTCTCTCTACTGTGCAGCGCCGCGATGAGCGCCCGGGCCGCAGCCGCGAAACGGGAGCGGCAACGTTTCTCCGGCTCAAGCCAGCCATCTCCCCCCCTGCTTCGCATCCACACATGGTTCTCTTTAGCGGGAGATGGGAAATTTTTATATGCGAAGCATCTTATGCTCGGGGCTTTGTCCGTCCCTCCCACGTCCTCCGTCTCGCGTCCCCCGTCCCGCATCCCGCGTCCGGCCACTTTCATGAAGTCGGGAAGCACCCATTATGCCAACCAGAACACTGTAGTAATATGAAAGTCGTCAACCACTACTACAGTCATCAGAGTCATGGCCGAGAGCACAGAGAGGCTGCTTATCAATGGCTAGGCAGGTGGTGTCTGTCGCCCAGGTTGACCCCCATTCCTTGATCTTGCTTGCATGTATTTGGAGGAGGCTTAGTCCATCCCTTATCCCCGCGTCCCACAGCGCATGCGCGTCCCCTCCCCCCCTCTCTCTTCTACGCTCACCCCCTTTCTCTCCTCTAGGGATCCTCTACTCTACAGAGCGGCCCCCCTCGTCCCAAATCCCCACAGCGCATGCGCGTCCTCTCCCCCCTCTCTCCTGTAGGAATCATCTAGTCTACGGAGCGGCTTCCGCGTCCCACGCACCCCCAGAGCGCATGCGCGTCCCCCCCGTCCTCTCCTCTAGGAATCCTCTACGGAGCGACGCGCACGGCGGGTGGTGTGACAGCTGCATAGTCCGCTGGGGGGCGCCACGGTAGTTCCGCGGTATGAGAATGACGGAGCGCGCGCGCCTCATTCTCTGTCCTGTGCAGCGCCGCGATGAGCGCCCGGACCGCTGCCGTAAAACGAGAGCGGCGACGTTCCTCCCGCTCAAGCTAATTATCTCCCCGCTGCTTCGCATCCACACATGGTTCCCTTTAGCGGGAGATGGGGAAGTTTTTTCTAACCTCGCAGCGCGCCGCACGAGGAGCGGGGCACATGCGCCTGAGCGCGCCATAATTTATAGGCGGCCGATGAAGATGACGATGGCCGCTTGACTGCTGTTGCTTAAGTGCCGTTAGCACAACAACTATCTCAGCAATATATATCTTGTGTCCAGGGTAAATGTATACTTTTTCTTAATTTACTGGTGTTCGTTAGTGGTACGGGTGATATGTTTGACTTGCAAGTTTCACTGCGGTGATACTTTAATCAAAATATTATCCTGCGCCTAATGACGGTTTTTGTGGAACAGCAGCATTCCCGAAAAAAAGTCACATTTTCACCTCAAGGGTGAAGCAATGAATGCGATAGCAACAAATTGTAATGTTATACGAAGTGAGGCTGGCAGCTAACTCTTTTGGATCCGATCTCACGCAACTCTAGAAAACGCTGCTTTAAGAGCATACGGCCGCTCCAGGGACACTGCTCACCACATTCTCTTCGCGTTGAGAGCGCAGCACGTAGAAGGGTACAGCGGCCCCCCCGCTGTCGGCCGCCGAGAAGGGGGAGATAACCGCGCGCGTAAAATCGAAGGTCACTCGAGGGACCCCCCCCCCCCCCCACTCGCGTCTTTTCACGCTCACGAAGGACGGGCGGGGCCGGTTATATATATACATATACATATACGGGTGATGACGACGGCGGCCAACGGCGGCGGCGACGCCGCCGGCAAAAACCAGCCGAGAGTGTCCATATAATTGCTATCGCAATAAAAAAAAAGTAACATAATATTGTATTCTTGTATCTGTATTCCTGTATGTGCATTCCGGAATACTTTTATCGTGTGCTTCCAAAAGTATTTCTGAAATATCTCGTTACATCAAAGACGAATGTATTTCAGTATCTGTATTTTAGGCTTCCAGCGCATGTATTTCGATATCTGTATTCCGGAATACTATTCTGCTTATCTCTGTCTAGCCCTGGTCAGTAGCAACCACTTTATACTTGCCACTACATTAGTAAAATACTATGGTTCACTGAAGCTTAATTCGGTTCACGTGTCCAACAGGCAAAAAAAACAGAAAACAAGGTTGTTTTCTAGGAACTTTTGTTCATGTACATACGTGTTTAATGTCTTCCACCTACAATTTATGACACAGTTACCGTGGTGGACAAGCATGCATCATTGTTGTATTGCTATCTGTGTGGAACGCATATTTATTTTCCTTGGAAAATTATAAAATCGCGTGCAGATTTGCCACATTCACTTTATATGCGAAAATGTAAAACTTGCACGGTGTTAAACAAATATTTATATCACTGTACGTTTTCCTGGGTATCTACAATTACGCTGATGTTTGAAAGCATTAAGAGAGGCATAAGGTTGAAACACAGCTAAAAAACTAATCTTTGGGGCCATTTCATGGTTTGAAAGGGTTCGAGCGGATATGCCTGTTCCAATCCGCCTCTTTCACGGTGCCATGGTGCATACTCATTTCCCCTCGTGGTGAAGTCGCTAGAAAGCCATTGATCTCAAAGGCTTTCGTTCTGGCAATACCGGTTGTACAGGCCACTACAAAACCCCCACCGAAATGGCAGAACGCAGCACAAGAAAATGAAAAAGGACAGATTAGCGAATGCAATAAGCCAGGACCAGTTGCCCTGAAGCAAAAGGCCAACTATAAAGGCTTGCACCACTAGGCCAGCACGAAATGACTATCGCCAACAGACGAACACTAACACGCTCAAATGACGCATTCCACCAGACAAACGGCTGTTAGAATTTTCACAGGGTAAGCGAGATACTGCTACAGACATTTATCAAGATACCAGCACATTGAATAGGAAGACGACAATTTGGAGACTGTTTTGTGCCGCTGCCTTAGCCAGCTTTGCCCCTAGTGTTCTGCTGCCGATACAGTTGTCTGCAGCCTCTACTCTGCGTCTCCTCGCGTTATATTTTGGTGGATTAGCTGGGCACCGCTATTCGTCATGAATGTTCGGAGTGGATGGCCCATTCAACCTTCTACAATGACTCCGCAAGATACGTCGGCCACTCCGGCTCCAACACTTGCCAGAAACGGGACCTACATAAAAATCACCGCTCCTCGCGACCGGGATGTTTTCTCTGTCGCCAATGGGTCAGACGCCGACAAGTGGCTCCGCCTTGCCGACGCAACAGCACATCGAACCGGTGGGACCCCACTCTCATGCTTGCCATTATGCTATTTTACTTGGCTGGCACACTTTGTGTCTGGTATGAGACGCACGATACTCAGCTGACTAGTTGGGACACACTTAAAGACAATGTTAGAGAGTTGAGACTAGGGCTCGTGGGTTCCTGCTTATAACAGGGAACAAACAGCGTAAATTCTGACAGAACGCACAAGATGAAGAATGCACGACAACAGCAGCGCTGTTGTCTTTCCTCCTTCATCTTGTGCGTTCTGTCAGAATTTACGCTGTTTTCCCCTGTTCTAAGGTTCGAGAGCTGCTCTGTCACCTTGTCGATCTCTAGCTCTCTGCGAAAAAGGTCTTATCAAGCCTAAGCAAGACATGAAAATACACTACTTTATTAAATAGTGAGCAAACTGAATTGGTTCGCTTCGTCAGAATGTGCGTCGGCATATTCTAAACCACTGAATATATTTTACTAGGGCACCCTGTACATCTCCACGGCTCAGCATTACCGAGGCTCGAGCACTCACTGGGTGAGTGCGAGGAAGAGAAAGACAAGAGATACCCGCCCCAGCAGATGCGTGCTCCGTGCGTGTCTCATTACATTTGGCGCACTCTGCTTACTGCGAACCGTAACTCGAAAGTTGCGGATCATGAGTTGCATGAACAGTCCATCCAAGGAACGTCGTCTATGCAGTGGTAAACAACACTGGGCAGAGATACTCAGAAAAGTATTGCGGGTTACAGATATCGAAATGCACGAGCTCGCAGCCTCAAATTAAAATACCAGGGGTGCTATGCAGGATGGCCCTAGCTTCTCGGGCACACGAGTTTGCTCCGAGCTCGCACTGCGGCGGTCATGGCACAAAGACAGAGCGGAGCGCGTGATAGCAGCATTGACAAAAACGGCTACATGAACGAGCGTGTCGTCAAATCGCATGTGGGGCATCTGCGGCGGTAATCAAAGAAACACCGCGTGCGAACACGTCAGCGCCGTCACTCAGTCCACATTTCAACAGTGCAGCGACATCAGCGTGATTGTCGCGCTATCTTTTGCCAACTCAGCATTGCGCCTCCCACAGGCGTGTACGTGGGCGTTCTTCCACTTTCGGGCATGTTCTTTCGTTCCACCCGCAGCATGGAAATTTTCACTCTCGAAGGCAACAAGGGTGCACACGCTGCACTCTCGCGCAGCTCGTTTCGCTTCTATCAAATATTGCGGATAAATATACGGACAGGTTGTCACCAGGGGGCGCTCGCATCATGGCGGCAACGCGGCTGTGAATGGTACGTCGTGAGCACGGTGAAATTGAATGCGAGACATCGCAGCCACGTGATGTATAACTTTTATTTCTTCGTGCGTGTGTGCACAGTCTGCGCGATACAGCTGATAGAAGAATCATGCCACTCGCTGGCGTTGCGGCGTGAGCACTGCTCCTTGAAAGCGCAAACGCGGTGGGGTGGACCCGATCTTCGCCGCGGGCGTCGTCAATCAAACTCATTGACGCGTGAACTCGGGTACAAACTCGTTGATTCTGAGAAGGCCCCAGTTCAACTCGTGACTGTCATGGTGCCCGTGTGACTGTCAAAGGTTTCAAGCGGTGGACGCTAAGCAGCAGCTTCTTTGCATATAAAATAATTTGGTCAGCCTTTACTACTTGTGCAAGGCTGGAGCCATAGAGGAGCTTGTGATCACCTAGCTTCTTCCAGCGTTTTAAGTCGGTCGTCTACTCAGTCTGCTCGGTATACGCTTCGAAGTAAAGAACGCATCAGCTCGGTCTTAATTTTGATTATACTAATTAGGCAGGACTTAATTAACATAATATTGAAAGTTTTGTCTTGATTGGTAAGATTTTAATTAAAACGACAATAATTACCTCGGGTGCAATGAGCGTGATCTTGATTAGTATGCAGCTAATTAACATAAACCTAATTCGCATGATCGTGATTAGCATCATACTATTAAGGTCTAATTAGGATGACTTTACTTAGCGTGCTTATAATTAACGTCACATTAATTTGCTTGGTATTAGTTAGCACGGTCATAGCTTTACAGGGCTTCATTAGCATGGTCTTAGTAAGGTATGGCTTCATTAGCTCGGTCTTAGCATGCCTTGGCTCAATTAGCTTGGTCATAGCATCTCTTGACTTATTTAGCTAGGTGTACCGCCCAGCCACTTAGCTAATCAGGCGGGCGCATGTCCTCGGGCAGCGAGGACACCATGAAGGGATGAAGAGGGCGCACGCCAGTCAGGCAACGCGCAAGAGTGTGCAGGCCGACCATGATGATTGTACACGTGGCCTCGGGTTTAGCTACGGTCGCGATATTGTAAGGTGCTCGGCCGGAACTAATCTCAGAGGCCACCGTGCTAATTATTCTAAAGGATACTTAGTACAGACATTAAAAGCTTCAAAACGAATTTAAAGAGCCCCTGCCTTTAAAAAGTATCTTCAGTAAACCTTTGTGGCACTTTTATTGCATGGGTGCACTTCTGCACTCAGTGGAACGACAAACAAATGAAAGTAGATGCCTCTGGTTTGAGAACACCGCCCAATTTTGTCGACCGTCCTTGACGTGACGCCGCGTTCCATCGTAACCAATGGAACGCAGCGCGCGCTGACGGGTGGATCTGACCTTTTCGTGTCTGTTGGCTCGTTAAAAAGGGGGGTGTCGCCAGAGCTCGGCAAGATCCCGAGTTTCGCCAAGCTCGGGCCATCCTGCATAGCGCCCCAGGTACATTTGTTTTTGACTTAACGGCATATTTCGATGATACTTTTGCAAAAATAAAAAAGTATCCAGGAATACAGAAGCAAGAATAGAGATACCATAATACAATTACTTAAATGCTTTTTAATAAGGTGAATGCTGGTCTTCCGCAAATACGTTTATTAAGTGCAGCATAATACCGTGAATAATGTTGCACTGGAATAAAGCACCCATGTAAATCATATCGCCCGAATAACTAACGAACACCAGTGAATTGAGAAAAAGTATAAGTATACTTTACACACACCATCTCCTCGGTGAGAACGGCGCTCCGTTAATTAAGTAGCAGTAGTGTCTGCTAGCTTCTAAAATAAGCTATCTTCAAGACGGCGTCAGCTCGGCTTGGACGCAAGACTCGCAAAATAGAAAAGTCTCTCTACCCTCTAGGAGCGCACAAGTTTGTGTTATACCTAATAAATACTGAAAGGCCGCCCGAAAAAATATGGTTGCTGCACCGGCCTTACGAGAGTCAGTAGTAGTAGTAGTAGTAGACTTTTATTGCAGCCACAAACTAGAGGCCGAACATTTCAACCGCCTGCGCGACCAGTCGACGCTGTTCTTCTTCCCCTTCGGCGCCGATCCAGTCGAGCCAGGTGGTGATGGAAAGGGAGGGGGGAGGGTAAAAGCTGGATTGCTGAGCAGTTGGGCAGTAGAAAAGGCAGTGTGACAGGTCGGCATATGTAGAGGGGGCAATTGGGACAGCAGGGGTCAGATCTATATTTATAGAGAAAAAAGGCGAGAGGGCGTGATCAGGCAATTCAATTGTATGTGCCGTAGAATTCTAGCCTCTAGCACAGAGAGTGATCGATGAGGGGGAGGGTAGAGTCGCTTGTCGAGTCTGAGCTGGAGGTACACCTCCTTGATAGTGTGGCGCAGGGAGATCGTTCCGTCCTTCACGGTGCTCCCATCGTCCTCCGAAGGTGTGGGCCAGGGAATGAACGGTGCCCGGTGCAATATATCGCGGGCAAGCTGATGAGCCAGCTCATTGCCGTCAATCCCTGAATGCCCAGGAACCCAGCGGAGGAAAACAGTGGCAGGGTAGGAAGGTGTGAGGGGTGGTGGCAGATACATAGATGCTAAATTGTCAAAGACGTCAGACGGAGTCCCGTGAGTGAGCGCTTTTGCTAGGGTGGGAGCAAGGGCAGTTTTAGTACCTAAGAGAGATCTAAAGAGAGACCATGTAGATCGCGAGTGCAATGCGGAGTCAAGGCTGTCACACAGCGCGTTCCAACGTGAGTGCTGAAGTGATGCGCCATAAGTCATGATTTCAACCCGCAGAGCATCAATGCGGCATGAAAGTTGGATACATTCCTCAGCATCGGCTCCTCAACTCTGCCCTCAGCGGCGTAGGGCACTTGATCACATGGGCCAGTCTTTGCGTGTGGGGAACCCCTCGGCGTTCTCCCTGTGTCGCCGACCGGCAGTGCGCCTTTGCTTGACCTAACACAGAAAAGGCTTCCTTTCTCTCTTCAAAACAAATAAGCTCTATTGCGAAAAAGAAAAAGATGTAACGAGTTAGCCGTATCCTGCAATGTATCGCGTTACATTGAATACATCGCGAAAGTATTTCACTACTGAGATACTGATATATATCTCAAGTGTATCTCGATACAGAAATACAGATACTGAAAAGTCTCTCTAAAATACTATCGCGATACTCTTGTATGACGACACTGCCCAGCCCTGAGTGATTTACAGGTTCCTCAAAAGGAGGAATGAATTGCAAACAAATTAGAACCAAGCTCCCGAATTAGAAACAACTTCCCGTTACAAGTTCTTTAAGTGCGAAAGGAATGCATTCCTGTTAGACTCAGAATTTTTTCTAAGTTTGCTACACAATGCAGGCAGAACATTAGCTAGAACAGACACGAATGCCAAGGAAAGTATAGGCGACATTATTTGTATTATCATGTGAATTTGAAGAAAGTAAAGTGGATGAAAGGATAACTTGCCGCTGACAGGTACCGAACCAGCGAAACGCGTCCGATGCTCTACCAACTGAGCTACAGCGATGGTCATCAACCCGCCCAGTTTATGCAGTTTATATGTGCATTAAAAAACCTTGCAGTGTTAGTCAGCGCCACTAGTCGCCATTTGTCTCATATAGGACGTGACAAGAAAAAAAGCCCCCACCTCCCCGAAGGGGAAATCGTGAGGAAATGCGAATGCATTTCGCGCGCGCTTCACTCCATTTATATATGGTGGTTGTGGTTTGAAGAAGGAAAAAGGCGCCTAATTTCTGCAGCCCGGTCGGGAGCACGGCGCAGCGCCTTTTTTTTTTGCTTTTTCTTGTTTTTTTTTTAACTTTTTTATTTATGTTTTTAATTTTTTTTTTCATATATAGCTCCGCCGAGCTCCGCCGCAGACCGCTTTTAGTTAACGCGCACGCTGCGAATTTTTATTGTTCAACAACGCACAGGAGAAATCTCCCACCGGCACCACCTTGGAGGTCAAGATTCATTGCCATATATACGGGGTGGCCAGTGAACGGTTGTGCAGCGCGAGCAGTCGGTTTTTTCAACCAAGAAACTCGCTAGCAGACGCTGCCTGTGTCGGCGTCGCCAGGCGAGAGAGGGAGAGGGGGAGCGTAGGAGAGGAGAGAGAGGTGGGGTGCGCATGCGCAGTGGGAGTGTGGACGCTGCGGGCAGAGATGCCTAGAGAAGAGAGGGGGGGGAGCGTAGGAGAGAAGAAGAGAGGTGGGACGCGCATGTGCAGTGGGAGTGTGGACGGCGCGGGCAGGGATGCCTAGAGGAGAGAGGGGGGGAGCGTAGCAGGGGGGAGAGAGGAGGGGAGGCGCATGCGCAGTGAGGGGTGTGGTTGCCGCGTGGAGGGATGCCTAGGGGGGAGAGAGGAGGTTTTTTTATCTTTATTTTTTTTGAAAGGGTTTGCGCATGCGCAGTAAGGGCGGTCACGCCGTACACCACCACCACCGGATTAAGCTTCGCCATAAGATGCTTCACATCTAACACCTGCCGGCGCGCACACCTCCTCAACCTATCCTCCTCCTCCTCCTCCGCGGACAACGCCAACGCCGCACAACGCCAACGCCGGATGCCTGACATAGCCCGACTATGAAATGCATTCGCATTTAAAAATACGACAAAGGAAGAGAAAGACGAGCATGGCATGACGTAGAACCACGACACCAGAAGAAGACAAAGACGAGGTGGCACATATAAAAAAGGTGACGTGGACGGGAGAGGCCCTGGAGTGTTCGATCGTCAGCGCGTGAGCTGGGTACGAGCGTCGCCGGCTCGTGTTCCGGGCGCTCGAGCTCCTACGTTCTACGGCAACGCACGGTAGCCACCGCCTGTGCGAGGACATGTCCAGGGACTTGGTGAAACTACCAGCAACGCCCAGGAAGCGCCAACGGCTCTTGCACCGTGCGCACCGACCTACGGCACCGCTCCGTAGGCATCGACTGAGCCAGCTCCTCTGCCAGGGAGACGCTGGCCATCTCAAGGACCTGGGACGCCCAGGTCAACGAACCTTGAGTCTCCCAGCCTCGGTCACAACTCCCACACGCGTCCTGCAGCGGATCAAGCCCACCACCTCGTTTTAGGTTTAATGTGGGCTTTCTAATAGTGTGTAATTAAAAATGTGTGTTCGCAACGCTTTCGCCTCGTCTATTCCTTCTCGTCGACCGTTGTCCGGGGATCCGTGACAAAAATAAGTGGCGAGCCTGCCAGGGTTCCTTTTTCTTATTTGTTGTTTCGCATCATTAGGATTTCTGTGCAGCGGAAGGGATGAACTTGAGGAAGATTTTAGAGCTGGCCGTGAAGCTTGGCCTATCGAGTGAGGAAGCGATGAGTCTGTACGATCGCGAGGAAAAGATGCTGAGGGATGAGGGGAGAGGAGGTACGCGAGGAGAGGCGTGAAGAGGAGGAACGCGACTAACGGAGAATTGAACGAGAGGAGTTTCTTCTGTGTAAACAGCGGACTTTGGAAGGAGGTAGCGAGATGAGCGCAGGTGATAGGGGCTCCACAGTGGAGAGAGAACCTCTGAGATCGACGCGAGTCTGCCCCAAAATAAGGATGACTCCGTTTGACGACCGACGTGACGACCTGCATACATACTGCACCGGTTTGAGAGAATAGCCCTAGGTCAAGGCTGGAAGCGTAGTGAGTGGGCGACAGCGTTAAGCATGTGCCTCGTTGGTGAGGCCCTGAACGTGTTTGGTAGAATGCCGGCTAGCGAGTCCATGGACTACGACAAACTCAAGAGGGCGCTCCTTCAAAGATTAAGATTCACTGCAGAGGGTTTTCGTGATAAATGTGGCAGCGCGAAACCTGAGGATTCTGAGACTGCTAAGCAGTTTTAGTGTCGCGTGGCGAACTATTTCGACAGATGGTTGGATATGTCGAACACGGGGGAAAAGTTTTGAAGAAGTACGTGACAAGATGGTCACAGAGCAGTTTCTGGCTTCTTGTTGTCCTAAACTTCAGATTTTTCTGAAAGAACGAAAGCTTAATAGCTTAGATCAATTCGCCGATGCGGCAGATCAATTCCTAGAAGCTCATGGGCTCAATAACATAAGTAAAGTTAGAGAAGACGAACCAGTGGTCTCGGAGCTAAGTCGAATCGTACCAAAGGTTTACGGCAGTGCACCTAAAGCACGCCTAAGGTGTTTTCTTTGTGACAAGGTCGGGCATCGTGCGGCTGACTTCCGGACTAGTGGCACAGCCCGAAACACGCAGGAGACTGTATGTCAAGGTTGCAAAACGATAGGGCATACTATGGAAGAATGTCGAGATCTAGCACAGGACAGGGTGGCGTGTATCGCCGATTTGCACGCATCAGCTGCCGTTCCACAAGTCAAGAAAGAAGGAACGCTATGGCAGAGCAATGCGGTAGATGGAACGCCTGACGGGAAAGTAGCAATGCCGGTTGTTGTTAGACGAATAAGGGGGTCGGCATATCTTGATCTTAAGAGACAGCGGCGCCAATACAGTTCTAGTTCGGAGAAGCCTTGTAAAAGATGAGGACCTGACCGGAACATTGTCATCCGTAACTCTCGTAGACGGCACGGTCAGGCATCTTCCCGAAGCCAGGATTTTTGTTTCCACGCCGTACAACACAGGACAGTTGTAGGCAACGTGTGTCGCGCAACCGATTTATGACCTCCTTTTGGGCAATATACCGGGATCTACGAGCGTCGATGATCCAGATGTTGATTGGAGAAGACGTAACATTAAGAAGGCCCAAAATGAGGGCAAGCACGAGATAGCGCAGGAAAAGATATGCGCGGTTAGTTTTGCAGCGGCGGTAGAGGTGAGGGATGGAGAGGAGGCCAAAGCAAATCAGTGTCCGCTTTTTACTCCAGCTGCGTTGGCTCTAACAATAACACCAGCGGAGTTGGCGAATGAGCAAAAGCAGGACCCCAGCTTACAGGCGTGTTTTGAGAATTTAGGGTTAGGTACTAAAGAGGAAACGTAGTCGTACATCGTAAAAGTTCCAAATGACCGATGGCCTTCTCGTCAGGAGACGCGTATTAGGATCTGGGAGAGAAGTTCAACAGGTGGTGATACCGAAACGCCTTCGAAGGAGAGTGTTGAGCTCGGGACATAACATTAAGGACGGACACAATGGTGTGCAGCAGACGCTGTCGCGAATCACAGATAAATTCTTTTGGCCAGGTGTCCAGAGAGACATTAAACGTTACGTAAGGTCATGTTACCTCTGTGATTGTACATGGCGAAAGTATATACAGGAGCCGACTTTGTGAGCAGAATGAAGTAGCTCGGTTCGTAGATTTTAGGTACAGCCAAGCAATGGATGTTACTTTGTCTATGCTAGCATGTCGTGTACGAACATGAACCGTGACATGGGTGATATAACTGTTCAGAGTGGACAATCACGTTTACTGTGGTCAGTGCTGTACATGAATGTATTCAAGACAACGCCGGCACTGGAGGACGAGTGTGGTGGTGCTTTAGGGTGAGCGTGAGACAGTGGTAAACGTCGAATCAGGGCGCGTCTGAAGACATCAGAGGCTGTGAGCAGTCTTCTTCTGGAGAAAACTCTTGAGGAAGGGGGGCCATTGCCACATATAGGACGTGACAAGAAAAATAGGACAAAGGAAGAGAAAGACGACAAGCATGGCATGACGCAGAACCACGACACCAGAAGAAGACAAAGACGAGGTGCCACATATAAAAAGTAGCAATTGTTCCTTGTACGGATACAACCGAAGAGCGAAGCTCTTTAGAAATGGGACGCAATCGACTATGTATCTACGTTTTGAAATTGTTGGCGGCTTCGGCGCTTAGATTCGGCTGCTCTAGCACGTACGGTAGGATCCTGTCGGCGTAGCTGTGGTAGCTCCGCTCGTCGTGCCTCAACAGCAGGATGCTGTTGCCGGGCTTGTCTTGCTGCCGCTGCTTTGGCTTTGCGTTCCGCATCCTTGTCAGGCTGCTTATCGTCTTCATCATCACGTTTACGTTTCTGAGGACAAAAATCCATGTTCTGTGAGTAGCCCTAACTAACATCAAGTGGATCCCTATTTTTATATATGTACAAACGTGGTTTTCGATGAACTTGCATGTCGTTTATGAACGCGAACTGTTTTTGCGCCGCCCGACTTGCTTTTTGCGCAACGCGCGCCGAACACCGCGCGCCTTGTTTTCTGTCCTTTTTTTTGGGGGGGGGGGGGGGGGGGGCGCTGGCAGATACGAAGAAAGAGGGAGGCCATAGACGAAGAAAGAGAGAGTGAAACTAATCTGCTTTCGTTTCGCATGCGTTCGTATTCTCGCGCTTTGCGCATAGTGCAGACGCCACCCGCGTTCCAGCGCTCATAAAGCTAATTTATCCTCCCGCGTGATGAGGAGACGCCACAGCTGGCACCGTGCCAGGGAGCTTCAACGGCGACAGCGAGAGCGGAGTGCCTGGCCTAAGGAGCTTCGCTCCTAAAAATGTGACGTGGACAGGAGAGGCCCTGGAGTGTTCGAACGCCAGCGCGTGACCTGGGTACGAGCGTCGCCGGCTCGTGTTCCGGGCGCTCGAGCTCCTACGTTCTACGGCAACGCACCGTAGCCACCGCCTGTGCGAGGACACGTCCAGGGATCTGGTGAAACTACCAGCAACGCCCAGGAAGCGCCAACGGCTCATGCACAGTGCGTACTAGAGCTGCGCGCCGCCGCGCCGCGCCGCGCCGCCGCCGCTGTCTGTTTTCGCTCACGCCGATTGCGCCGCCGCCGAAGTTTCCAGAGTGACGACGCCGCCGCCGCCGAATAATTGCGGCGCGCCGGCGGTAGTCTTTCATTTGAACCCAAACGGGGAATCGGGGCAAAGATCACTTCACTGGGAAGCTTTTCTCGGTGTTCCGGTGTAATGGCCTCTCCATTTCAGCCGCCGCTGACCGGAGGGAGCTCGGCCAGCTGCGCGCCCTCCCCTTTCCGATACTTCCTCTTGAAAGTCATTATGACGTCACGAAGTTTTCAAAACGTTTGACTCAAATTAGAGGAACGGAATGCGCTTTAACCATAGAGGGAAAAAAAATAGTCGAGAGCACGCCTAGCATCTACAAGTCAACCTCCTCTGAAGCCACTACCACTTCGGGCTCATGTCACAATTCCCATCATGCTCTTGTATGTTTACCGTTTTCTCGGGGAGTTCATGTGAAAATAAAAAGAAAGGTTCACGAGCGCGCGCGCCTCGCGTCGACAAACAAACTTCATCCGACGCCACTCCGCTCTCCTGCTCCCAGCTCTAGTCAAAGTTTCCAGCATGCTCCTGCTTCATTTTTTATGGCTTGGGAGTAATTCTCGATGTGTCCCCCTAGTGGACTCTCCATTTCGGCTGCAGCTGATTGGCTGGAGTTCGGTGACCAGTGCGCTCCCCTGTTTGCGGATCGTCTTCCGCAACGTCATTTTGATGTCACGAAGCTTTCACAACTCTCTGCATTTATGAGAGGGACGGAATGCGGTTGAACGCAACGAAAGCAGCGCCCAGACATTCCGCTTTTGGCGTACCTCTCGGAGGCTTTGTATCAATTGTGATTGCGTAAGCCATCGAATTATGTTTAATGCGGCCGCCCGCCTAACTCACCTGTGAAGGTCGATACGCATTCCCTGCGTCGTTCTCAAACATCTGGGACACATTCATATGCAAGTTCAGACTTGACAAGTTCCTGTTCCTGTAAATTTCGTCCACTTTCTTCTTACGCCGGGTATGTGTAGGCAGGTTCGGTGCATCGAGGTGGTTATATATATATTTATTTATTTATTTATTTATTTATGATATTTGGGGTTTAACGTCCCAAAACCACGATATCATTTGAGGGACGCCGTAGTGAAGGGCTCCGGAAACTTTGAACATCTGCCGTTGTTTACCATTTCGCCTCCATCGAAATGCGACCGCCGCGGCCAGCATCGAACACGCGACCTTTGGGTCACCAGTCGAGCACCCTAACCGCTACACAACCGCGGCGGATGCATCGACGCGGTCAAGAGCAAACGTTCCGGCCAACCGCTTTTTCGAGTAACTGAATGGGCTCTGCCGAAAGGGACTGTGGACATCTTTTTTAGATGGACACATCGAGAATAGATTCCCGGAAGTTGGCGCATATATCTTTCTTTCCTCAAGAAGTATCAAGAGTGCTGCCTGACCTCAACGCTGCGGAGTCCTACAGCCTTAAAGGGAGATGACCCAACTCGCTACATAGCATATTCGTGGGAGTCTTGGGCCTACTACATTGTGCATAGACATAGGCGTGCGCAGGGTTCCCCTTCAGGGGGGGGCAGGGAGGGGCGAAGGTCCATCGCAGCGCCCCCCCTTCCTATTAAGTCAATGTATGGGGCAGAATTTGCGCCCCCCTCTCTCAGGTGACTAGGGGGGGCAGCCGCCCCCTCGTGCGCACGCCTATGTGCATAGATAAATCAGCAAAAGGGAGAGTTGGGCTAGTTGGTTGGGATTCATATTGAACAGCGCAAAAAACAAGACACAGAGAAGAGACTGACGACACGAGCGATAAATCAAATATATAGGTAATATATTAAGATGCTTTTAATGCAATTTCTTTCCTCCCATTTTTCACTCGAGTAAGTCGATAAATAAATAGAGCAGTAAAGGCCATGAAAAAATTACAATAACCATAACTGACCTAGTTAGTAGGTATTCATGTTAAAACGACAAGACGTGAAAACACAAGGGTGAAGTCAAGAGAATGACTAGTTATTTCTCACGTTGACCATCACGCGCAACTGACTGATAGGTATCGCCTCTTGCCTAGGAATGCGCACATAAGTATTAGATGCGAAGCATCTTATGAACGAGCTCTCTCCCCCCATTGTCCGCCGTGGCCAGATGACGATGACGCTGCCATCACGGCACAACACATGCAAGGTAACTATTATACTCCATGGCGATGACGATGACGCTGATGACGATGAACAATAAGCGCGTTCCAGACCACACATTCTCTTTCTGCCATCACGGCACAGCACATGCAAGGTACCCACTATACGTCATGACGATGACGATGACGCTGAAGACGATGAAGAATAAGCGCGTTCCAGACCACAAATTCTCTTTCTGCCATGGATGAAAACGATCGGGCACGCGCTCTCGCCCGCGAAAGGCAAAGCGGCAACGCCGACAACAACGGCAAAAACACATTGTATATACTGTACACACGCGTTGTCATTCATTTACATGCGCGAGTGGGCGATGTCACGGGTGATTTACCGTTAGAACGATCCCGAGTGCTTCGCATACTACTCAGGGCTCCTTTACGGGGAAATATGTGCGAGTTTTTTGAGTGCGGAGCAATTAAGGGGCCCGGGCTGTCGTATGCTGTCATCGCATGCTGTCATCGTGTGCTGTCGTAGCTTTAACGTAACGCAGGAAAAACCGCTAATAGTACAGCCATCTGTCGCATATTGAGCACGCGCTCATGCCAATGGAGAAGCTTTCCTCCTCTCGTTCTTGGAGCGCCCTGATGACGATATTAAAAGCGGGGCAGTTTAGGGGCCCGGGTTGTCATATGTTGTATGCTGTCGTCGCTTGGCGTAACGCAGGCAATACCATGTACAAAAAATATAAAAAAAAGGACTCAAACAAAAAATAGAACCAGACAGAAAGAAAGGAAAAAATAGGAAAAATACAAAGAGCAAGAAAGAGAAAGAAATAAATAAAGAGAGAGGAAGAAATCAGTAAAAAATAAAGGCAGAAAAACAGAAGAAAAGAAAACAGAGAAAAAATAAAGAAAGCGAAGAGGAAAGAAAGAGAAAACCGAAGAGAAAGAAAGAAGGCTGCTCAACTGCGCACTTGCTTCAGGATTGGCACCACTAGCGCGAAGCTGCGTTAATATTTTACCTTTTGTTTTGTCTACCTGCTTTTCCACCGCTATACTATTCTTCGGTTAGGAGCGTTCGCGGTGTCTTGACAACTCTCCTGTCCTTGTTTACACGCCCCGTCATTTTAAGGGTCCCAAAGCAGCCTCTGAAAATACATAAATCGAGCGCGTTGTTCTCCCTTGGCGTTTGTCGTTTTTTTTTTTTTTTGTGCTCTTCGTGACTCAAGTTACATGATTATGGCACATATTCTCGAGTGGTCCATATACGACAAATATCAGTTGTGAATTGTCTGCTACCCTCCTTTGCTGTGCATTCGCCAACCCGTTCTTCTTCACCTCGCATGATTACCGTCCGCGTTGAACTTATTTCACACTGTCTTGTGAGTTTCCGATTGCGCAAGGTGAAATACCGGAGTGTGGCCGACAAGCTCGAAATTCTGATGGGCTCAACGCTTAGCGCTGACATTGTACACGTGCTTTGTGAAGAAATAAGTGTCGAGGAGATATTGCCTGTAAGAACTGTAGTGAAAGCGAGAACGAAACGAATGGAAGAGGCGCCGGATTATTTCATTCTTCCAACGGACGAACTCTTTACAGCGAAGACGATACAGCTCTCCAAAAAAATAGGCCAACCCGCTTCCACGATTTTTGTATATTTTTTTATTGCGATAACAATCACGTGGACACTCTGTGCAGGTTTTTATTGTCGCCGTCATGTTCCGTATGAAGTCCTAATCGATAACTTTTGTACGCGCATCGTATGCTGTGCCCGCGTGAAAAAAGCTCGCGAGCGCTAGCGAGGAACACGGCTGAAGCATAGATGAGACAATCTGACCATCTACATCGCACGTAGGGTGCATGCGATGACATCACTCCACGTGCGAAGCGTGCCGTCGGTTGCTCCTCAACAAGAAGGGAAGCCCTGTCTGACTTTCAGTGGACGAAGGAGCATGAGGGGACGCGGAGTAGGGGGCGCTGTGTGACTCGATCCGCACCTGTGAACTTCGACTATAAGGGCGTGGTCGCGAGCGCCGCGCGCGCGCTGTCTCGGCAGGCATCAGGAAACGCGTCTCGTATAACCTTCTACGCGCTATCATCTCACCGCTTCGGGCTGTGACCACTGATAGGACAAACTGCATGAAAACCGCTTCTTTACCGGGAGCGGCCCTATTCCCATGCACCAGTGTTTTGCAGTTTCGCGAGATCGGATGAAAAAAAGTTAGCTGCTAGCCTTATAGTTCGTATAACATTGGGACATGTTGCTATCGCATTCACTTCTTCCCCTTTCGGGGAAACAGACTTCATTTTTTTTCAAAATTCAAGGGAAAAAACTTCTATCCCCACCAACTCTTGAATCTGGAATCTACCCTCCCCCCCCGCTCCCCCCGCGCGCCGCGCCGCAGCCGATCCGATGAACAACACGCCGTTGACGCGCCGCCGCCGGAGGTGGAAACACCGGCGCGCCGCCGCCGGCGATTGTGGGTCCGGCGCACAGGTCTAGTGCGTACCGACCTACGGCACCGCTCCGCAGGCATCGACCGAGCCAGTTCCTCTGCCAGGGAGACGCTGGCCATCTCAGGGACCTGCGACGCCCAGGTCAACGAACCTTGAGTCTCCCAGCCTCGGTCACAGCGCCAACACGCGTCCTGCAGCGGATCAAGCAAGCCCACCACTTCGACTTGCTTGGACGCCTATGAAGGCACCAGTGACCTCGCAACGCCTCCTCACCTCATCATGTATCGGCACCGAACGCCGTGAGTCGCGAGGGCAAAGAACGCTTCTTACGATATGGCGACTCGGTTCATGTTGGTCTTTAACATAGCTTTATTAGATGTGAAGCATCTTATGGCGAAGCTTAATCCGGTGGTGGTGGTGTGCCGCGTGCCCACCCTAACTGCGCATGCGCAAACCCTTTAAAAAAATAAAAATAAATAACTTCCTCGCCCCCTCTCTCTCCTCTAGGCATCCCTCCCCGCGGCAACCACACCCTCACTGCGCATGCGCCTCCCCTCTTCTCTCCCCTCTTACACTCTTCCCCTCTAGGCATCCCTGCCCGCGGCGTCTACACTCCCCACTGCGCATGCGCGTCCCCCCCTCTCTCTCCTCTCCTACGCTCCTCCCTCTCTCGCATCGCGACGCCGACGCAGGCAGCGTCTGCTAGCGAGTTTCTTGGTTGAAAAAACCGACTGCTCGCGCTGCACAACCGTTCACTGGCCACCAGTGGCGTAGCCAGGGGGTGGCACACCGGGCACGTGCCCCCCCCCCCCGAAATTTTTTTCGCCATGGCATGCAGAGCGAAAAATGACCATTTCAAGGAGGTGCCCCTCCCGAAATCAAGGCGGTGCCCCCCCCCCCCCCCCCCGAAAAAAATTTCTGGCTACGCCCCTGCTGGCCACCCCGTATATATGGCAATGGATCTTGACCTCCAAGGTGGTGCCGGTGGGAGATTTCTCCGGTGGGTTGTTGAACAATAAAAATTCGCAGCGTGCGCGTTAACTAAAAGCGGAGTGCGGGTCTCTGTGTCCAGTCGGAGTCTTCTGTATCTCATTGCCCATTAGCAGCGATTGGCATGTTCCAGTAGGAAACACTGCTCCATCACTGCCTGCTTTGCGCCTCCCCAGTTATCTATCCTGCGCAACGCTGCGATGAGCGCCAGAGTCAACGCCGCCGCCAGTGTAAGCGTTAGCGCCCGCTGCTTCACATCTACGCATGGTTCGCTTTAGCGGGAGATGGTGTAATTTTTTTTTGATGGTTTATTAGTGTGTTCCTTCTTCGTGTTTATGTTTTAGGTTTAACGTGTGTTTAATGTTCTCTCCTCGTTCATTCCTTCTCGCCGACCGTTGTCCTGGGATCCGTGACACCATTACAGCGCGTGTGGAACGCTCTTTTTCTGCCTGCATGAGCTGGCAGCTGACCAATTATCCCTTTCTTACTTCCTTAAGGCATTCATTCTACTCAGTTGTAGCTCAGTTGGTGGAGCATCGGACGCCTTATTCGAAAGTCGCAGGTTAGGTTCCTGCCAGGGGTACTTTCAGTCAATGTTGTGTCTAAGAAAAATGAAACCTTAAAATTAACCTTTTTTCATTCAATACTGTGTAGGAGAATCCTGAGGCGCGGGAAAGTTCACAATGGAAGCAGACATTTAATTACATATATCATGCGATTATTTACATCGCCGGCAGTGAGCCTAAATACTCCACGGAACAAAGTGCCCAGGTCACCACATTGTCCCGTGACCTTCATGGTTTTGATGTCTTGTCTTCATCCTGTTGCTCCTAAGCTATTCATCACTAACAAGACTGTCGACGATCATCACTGGAGTATATAATTTCGTCCCGAAATTTGCAAAAGTCATCTCCCACTGCCAAACTTATACAGAAGCGGAATACATTACTTTTTGATTTAAAAATTCACATAAGCTAATGTTTACCCATAATATATACGACGACATGATGAAATAATGAAGTGACATTGCTGATGAATGTTCAACAAAATATTGAATATTTTGTTGTATATTTGGGGTTCCTTGCCTGTATGCTTTAGGAGGATGGACAGGTTTTGTAGGAGGTAAAGAGAAGCCGCGACGTGTCAGCCCTTCAATGTACAAGACGGAGAAAGAAGAGACACATATACAGGATTGTGATGCAGAGTCTTTGTTATGGCTTACGAGAGCTCTCAAACGGCGGATCATGTGAGAGAGAAAACAAGACCATTCCCTTACGAAAAAAAACACAAGGCTTTATTGAATAAAGAAAACAAAACACCGTTCAAAAGCACTCCACGTAGTGTGTAACGCTAACACACAAGGTGCAGTGTAGCTGAACTAAATTAAACTGTACAGTTCGGCGTGGATCAAAGGAAGAACGATGGAGGAAAAAGGTGGATAGGTTCTTCATATTGTTGAAGAAGGGCAGTATCATGATTTACACTCGGAATGCGGTAGTCGTGGCAGACGAGGCAGACGTTAGCGGACTGGCTACAACCACGATGAACTGTAATCGGGGCTACGACGAGGGAATGCAAGCGTTGGTGTACACGCTGAAATTCCAGGAGCAACCTGGTCACACAACTGGATGGAAAGTTTGAACCGTAACCCTACCACTGCTGCTTTTCCCGCCGGCACCGGGTCCACAGGGTTTGCGGCGGAACGCACAAGCCGCTGGTGTTTCCACGCCCTGGCAGGTGTGGATAGGACGCGCCGCCGTGTGCAGTGCTGTAGGCTCAGGTTCGCATTCCGACTACCTGTCTTCTGCGCCCGGTCTTGTGATGATCTCCTTGCCTCGCTTTATGGAAAACCCGCCTTATTCCATCGGACCGTGCTTTTTCTGGTCCTTAGGTCTACCTTTCCTCTCAGGTTAGAGATTGTTCGGCTCTTGTGTTGATATGTGATTGGTCCCTCGGAGCTCACTGGGGTTTTATAATTCGATTAATTTTCTTTTATTTTGATACTGCTGCGTCACGCGTCCTCGTACTGGACGTTGCGTCTACATCGTAAACTTTCATTCGGTGTTGCGCTCTTCTCCACATGTGCACTCCTTGTCTGCCTATTTGTGGAGTGCACTTTTCAAACGCGCACACTACAATGCGCCCCACTCCTCACAAGAACATAACAGCAACTTTATTTACAAATAGCTGCGAGTTATTCCGGCATTTGGGCGAATATCCCTGCTTTGGCATCGGCCACGAGCACTCGAGCTCTGGAAGCTTCTTCGGCCCCCTGGAAGGTCCAGTGTTGGTCCTCGCGGGCGATGCAGAGCAGCGTGGCGTCCCAGCGCATTCTTTTGAGGCAGCGTTCTCAAGTGGAACCCCACTTCTTGCGCACTCCCATAGTATCTGTTGCAATATTTCCCGGGGCTCGCGAAATTCACAGCATGACGAAAAAGTTGTTGGTTACAGATTCAAGATCACAGCGTTTGGAAACGTCTTGGTCTGCACCTGTCGCCCCGTTAGCGGCCCGTTTTTTTGTTTTTGATTTGGTGGTAGAAATTTGCACATGGTTAATCTGCATTGTTGCATTCTTTCGCATAAACTTGTGAGGCGATCATCCCACGCCCACTCCTCGCCCAACGTGGCAGCCGAGGTGGCGACTCGGTGTGCAAGCCTTTGATCCGCACCGTGCGCGACCTTGTTAGCGGCGTGAGAGGTGATGTGGGCGAGCGCTATTAAAATGTAAACGCCCCTATTCTTGGTTTTGGCTTCAACCAGAACTCCTAACGCCTCGGGGAGACGCGGTCTTTGGCAAATTGGCGAAGTGCCGCCTGGGTGTCATTGATGACCATTTCGGCCGTGGTGGTGGCCACCTCAAGGGCGATAACCGCCTCGTCCGCAGCCTTCACGCCCACCGTGCCTACCATGACGCTAGCCTTGCAAGCGTTCTCGTGAACTGTCACGAGAAGCCGAGCCTGCCTGGGTGCCTGGCGGCTTCCACGAAAGCTGCGTCTTTACCGTTGTCATGATTCCTCTGTATATCTCCTGTTCTCACTTTTGCTCCCTACTGCTGTGGTATTCGCGATGCATGCTCTTCGGCCATGGAAGGACGACGAACATATTCCTCACGTAGATCGGTACGTCATCTTTTAACTGAATAGGGTGCGCACACAGACACGGACACTAGAAGAAAATGAACTCAAAATTTCTTCTTCTAGTGTGCATTTTCTTCTAGTGTCCGTGTCTGTGTGCGCGCCCTATTCAGTTAAAAGATGAACCAATGCCAACTAGCCCAATTAGTCGGTACGTCAGTTTGATACTGTGTTAAGCATGATACCTAAGTCCCACCTTTTCTACTAAGTATCTGCCCTTCTTGTTCTTGGCCAGGCACGTGTACTGCTCTATGATCTTAACCTCTATCATTTTCGCCAGGTTGTTGTGTAGACACAGATCTAGTAACCCGGACATGCTGGTGTTGACAGGTTACGACTTGTTCGAATGCCTGAACTAGCCGTGATCCTGCTACACCGTTTCATAATGTTGTATCTGTCCGATATTCGCCTGATTATCCTGGTGATCTGAACGACAGCTCATTTCACCCTTCTGCTCACTTAGCTTTTGTTACCCTTTGACACGATGTCCAAGCACAGAACGCGTATCTTATGTACCCTAGGCACGGGTCACCCTTCGGGCTTCGTTAGTCCTATGTGTCTACCGGGATGCTCGTCGCCCATCTTGACGCTCGGCTTGCGGCCGTGTCAAATGAGCTTGGTACCTACAGGTTTGGATGTTTCCCCAGAGCTGCTCAGGTCGGTGTTCTTTAAGTATTGCTCGACCGTTTCGATCACATGTTGCAATGTCTGCTATATGCGCCCGTCGCAGCCCTTCGTAATGCTGTCGGCATAAAAGCTGGTGTGATGAATGGAACGAAACGTGGACGACGACGACGAAGGTGCGGCGCCGAGCGCGTGAGTTTTGGAGCCAACTGTGCCTGTGAGGTCAGCAAATCAGCTGGTGACCTGTGTTGTGCCATCGAGGTGGTGGGCCACGATTGGGCCACGTGTGAAGAAGACGTGGCGATGTGCTTGCTGGCTGGGGGCGAGCCGAAGAAGCGGCAGACGCAAGACACCGGGCCGAAGCATCGGACGCCGGCGGTCCAGTGTCCAGCCAGTGAACGCGACCGTCCGTGCTGCGTCCGTGCTGCGTCTCGACGCAAGCTGTGAGCTGGGCAGGCTGGCCATTCCCTGCACGGAGCACTGCGTCTCCATGCGGGCTGACTGCCTTCGTAGTCGCACCCACGCCGCCAAGCTACATCGTCGCCATGAGCGTCGCCCATCCAGACGCACCCCGCCTCACGTCGCCTTTTGCGCCGCCTTCTGCTCATGCACCTCAGCGACCGTCGTACCGTCCGTCGTTTTCGTGAGGTTTTTTGAACTATCTCTCTCCTCGAACTCGCGTTCCTTGTTGACAGTGTATTTATAGGTTAGTCTCTGTGATTTCATTGTGCTTAAGTGTTTATTTTAGCTTCCTGTTTGTCATAAACGTCGTGTGTCTCTAACCACGTCGTCTGAGTCCATTTCTCTTTGCACTAACGCGATGCTCGGCGCAATCGTGACCGTCAGCCAGGCCACGCTCGCTGCTGGGCTGAACAGCTGGCCGCGGAGACGCCTCGCCGAGATCCGCGATGCCCTCGGCAAGGAACAGAACAGCAGGCCAGGCCGCGCCCCGAGATCCCGACTCGTGCCGGGAACGCCGCCCCAGCTGGTGGTTGGGCGGCCGCAGCACGGACGGCCGCGTTCACTGGCTGGACACTGGACCGCCGGCGTCCGATGCTTCAGCCCGCTGTCTTGCGTCTGCCGCTTCTTCGGCTCGTCCCCAGCCGAGAAGCTTTTCGCCACGTCTTCTTCACACGTGGCCCAATCGTGGGTCACCACCTCTATGGGCCACCACAAGTCAACAGCTGATTGGCTTGTCTCACGCGCACAGCTGGCTCCAAAAACCACGCGCTCGGCACCGCACGGTCGTCGGTGTCCACGTTTCGTTCCATTCATCACAGCTGGGTTTGAGCTGTTGGATTTCCTGTAGCCTGGCTGGCAATGACACAAGACCAATGTTGAGAAGCATGGGCGATATAACAGATGTCTGCGGTGTAGCGGCGGTACCAAACTCTATTTCGTCGGAAGTAAGCTCCCGGAAAGTAAGCCTGGCATTTGTGAGAAAGCCTCGAGCATAGTTGTACTTTTGTTCATCGAGGCGGAGTTCCTTCAGGTAGTCAAGTACGGTTGCTTGCGTTACAATGTCAAAGGTCCTCTTTAGGTCCAAATGAAGTATGGCCTTGGTGGACCTGGTTGTATTATCTATCACCTAGAGGTTTAGCCGCAGCATCGCATCCAGCGTAGACAGGTTTCTCCTGAACCCCAACGTCATGTGGGGAAGCAGGTCGCGGTTTTCTAGGTAGTTCAATGCAGACACTTGCTCATGTGGAAGGCCAGTCAAAGTTTACAAGAAAAACGAAAAAGGCAAACACAAATTACCTCGATATGGAAGAATATAACGAAGCAAAACAGAGATATTGAGAGTCAGGCACAGCAGATGTACATGCAACACTAGGATAATACCAACTGTAACATGGAGAACCACTAAGGCTTCACCTTGACGTGGAACTTGCTTAGTTACATGCTAAATGAGGTAGATACGAAAACCACGCACATGCAGAGCACCAATAAAATCATACATGCATAGGCAGGCTGTAAATGGGACATCTTACGGGGAGATCAGAGAACGGTGCATTAGTTCCGCCCTTCTGGAAATGCATCCAGGTTAGAGAGGCGTAGTCAATCAAGACCTAGACACACCAATCGGCGGGTCAGAGATCACAGCAGTTCTACATAAGCTTTACAAAAAATCGGCGCGCGGGATAAATTATGACTAAGCCCTTCCTTGTTGCTTGGATGCTTCAAACGACCCTGGATGCGTAATTCACATATAGCGACGCCTCGTGTGATTTCACTCTTCGGACACGAATTATTACAAGGTGACGAGATCATGAAGAAAACACCCAGGAATCTCGACGATAAAGAAACTTGCGCAATACTCCACGCGTGCTCAGAAACCAGACTGGTACGACAAGAATGAAATAGTGCGCAGTGTGCTCATACTAAAGCCTGCCAAGCGACGACAGCTAGACAAACTGAGACACCACAATGACGCCTTAATAATTTAAAGGGGTCTAAAGTTGCGAGCGCCATTTCATTAGAAAATTGTAGTACCGACGAAAGATGAAGAATGAGTGGGTACTCAACTTATAAATTTATTTTCTTTCAATCAAATTATTTCCTTTCATAATTCAGTACACTTTGTAGCGGTAAGAACTATGCACCAGACTCTGAAATGCAAAAAAAAAGGAGAAGAAGTTGGTAATACATGCGCTGTATCTTCAAACATCAAATATCTGTCTCTATAAAGCAGATAACCTTACGTTCGCATTGAGTGTTTCGCTGTAATGAGAATTTTTGGGGATTGTGGCATTTACGTCGGAACTCCCACTCACAATCATTTTCAAAATTGCCGATGAAACCTGTTCTAACCCACAGGGTGCAGACTTGTCTTTCTGTAAGAAAGGTCAGATAATAACATTAAACATGTGCTCACATGCTAGAAATTGTGTAAATTTGAGAAATTGAACTCTCTGAAAACTATTTCAGAGTAGAAATTAGGCCAATAAACATTGCGAAAACCAGTATATCGGTGTCATGCCCTCGCGAGATAGTTAAAGTAAGAATAAGACACGTATACAGCGGTAACGCGTTGCAGCTGTGTTTAGCATCTACCCTTTTCCACATGGATCGATAATGTTGGGCGTAGGCAAGGTGTCTAAGTTGTCTATGCTGCTTGTGACAAAATGTATAAATTCTGTGAATCTTTCAAATATGTTTGACTGTTGTGATGTGCGCCTAGAACATTCAGAGAGCCTCTGAGTGATATGCCAGAAGAAAAAGACGACGACGACTGCGGAGCTCGTGCGGAGATGCGTGAGCGTGGCTAGTGTCGAAGAAGAGAGGAAGAAAAAGAAGAGTCGCGTGCGTGGAAGGAAAAGAACGGGCAGACGGTGTTGGGCGTTCGACGCAGTCGGGTGAACGGGCCCGAGTGTCGGCGTTCTTGGAAGCGGTCCACGAGTTGAAGCTACGGGCTTCACGTGGCCGCTGATGTCCTCCGCCTCCAACGCTTCGCTTCTGCAAGGCTCAAGCTCCTTCGGCAGTCTTCAGGAGCCAGTTCCCACCTCTACGAGCCTCTTCTTTCACCGCTCAGCGCCTCGCCACGTCACCGTGCCTCATAAGCACGCCTCGCCCAAGCCGATGGACAGTGAAGTTGGTGAGCCTATGTGAGCCCTGAATTTATGACTGTTTTATAAGGACGCTCATTCGGTAGATATTGCTTTGTCTGTGTTTGTACAGTTTGTTTTAGTGTGCGTGTTTCCTGTGTGCATAAAGTGTCTTTTGAAACCTGCAAGCAGCCTCGTCAGTTTGTTGGGAACCGCTTGTATTCCTAACATAAATCTTCTAAGAAACGAACCGTTTCTCATCACAATGGCGTCCGCGACAGGACGAGGCTGATTGTAGAGTTCTTTTGATATCAGGAAACATGGATATGAAAGAGTTGCTTAGAGCCAGCGAAAAGCTAGGCCTAACAGTAGATGTACTCAAGAAGTGGATGGAGGAGGAGCAAGCGCGTGAGAGAGAGGAGCGGGACGCCGAACGCGAGGCAGAGCGCGAGCAGGCCGAGCGTGATGAACGCGCGCGAAAAGAACAATTGCAGTGGTCGCGTGAGAAGGCCGAGCTCGATGAGCGTGCAAGAAAACAAAGTTGGAGTTGGCACGCGAGAAGGCCGAACGCGATGCACGTGCACGAGAAGAACAGTTGAAAATGGCTCGCGAGAAGGCGGCGTTGGAGGAGAGGATTTCGTGCCTTCGCTCGCGTGTACTGGAAGCTGAGGCCCGTTTGGGTAGACGCGAAGACGTAGTAGTCGTAACTAATCGTACCACGTCGTCGCCAATATGTCCTCGGCATATGAAGCCTGCGTTCGAAGAGGAACCAGGCGACCTGAGGGCTTCCTCTAGCTTAATCCAAATGGTGCCAGCAGGGCTGCTCTTGCCTGAGTATAACGAGGCCAGACCGAGCACGCTTCCAGTAGGCGCGAAACAGACTAGGAATGGTTTGGTTGAATCGGAGGCCGAGGGCAGCCTAGCGAGACAGGAAGAAGAAAGTTTCTTAGAAGATGACTTGCGCGTCATGGCCTCTGAGAGCGGAAGCACAATTATTACAGAGGCGAGAGTGCCTCCGAGCAGTTCTAGTAAAGGAGACTTACTCGTGCGCCCAGGTAATCATGGTGAATGCCACAGAAAGTACACCCGCTTGGCTAATTCAGATTCGTCGGGGGTACCCTATGCTGCAGGAGCACAAGACTTAGGCATGGTCAAGGAGCGTAGCAATAACTCATCTCAAATGAGGGTGATGTTGACAAGTTTGGAAGGGGGTGAAAGTAAAGAAAGTAGCGTTCGGTACAAGGAGGAGAAGGCGACTACTAAAGGGCTCAATGTGGAGTCGAGAGAGCGTTCAAGTGAAAGGGAGCAAGACCGATGCAGGAATAATGAACTGCGGAACAGTAGCGCGATGGTTGCACAGGATCAGTTCAGCAACAAGACAGCTGCTGCGTCTTCTGTTATACCATACGAAGCAATAGCTATTTCCCCTAAGAAGGTGATTGCTTCCTCACCTTACGTGATGAGTCCGAGTGTTGGGGTGTCGAAAGAGATCATTTCTGGCGCGTTCGCATCGATGCGAACGGTTCGAACGCTTTCGCGCCAAGCGTAATAACTTCTATGTAAAGGATGCGTTCTCTATCAAGGAATCAAAGACATTTGAATTGGCCATTTTCCCAAATCTGTTCATTCGGAGGCTGTTCATTCCGAGGCCCAGACGTGCGTCTTTGACGCTTTTGGCTTCAAAGCAGGTGAAACGCGCAAGACGTCTCGTGTGGGACGCAATAACTTGAGTGTCATAGTCAAGTGACCACCCTCTCTTTGGTATTTGAACTAGCAACGCAAGTACTTTATTTCATGGTGATGTTCGGAGAAGTTTGGTAACTTAGTTTGAGTTACTCTGTTGAAAAAAAAAAACCTTTCGTGACGCACTCAAATTGTGCAGCGCACTGTAGAGTGTGTATGTGCAGTGATGCAGAGCCATGAGTGCATATTTCTACGCGATGTTTCAAAGGGTTCGAACAACTGTGAACTGTTGAGTATACAGTGTGTCTGTTAAGCGCACAGATATCATCTTTTGTTTATGTTGTCGGATAAACAAAAGACTTGAATGGGGGCCTATGTGATGTGCGCCTAGAACATTCATAGAGCCTCTGAGTGATATGCCAGAAGAAAAAGACGACGACGACTGCGGAGCTCGTGCGGAGATGCGTGAGCGTGGCTAGTGTCGAAGAAGAGAGGAAGAAAAAGAAGAGTCGCGTGCGTGGAAGGAAAAGAACGGGCAGACGGTGTTGGGCGTTCGACGCAGTCGGGTGACCGGGCCCGAGTGTCGGCGCTCTTGGAAGCGGTCCACGAGTTGAAGCTACGGGCTTCACGTGGCCGCTGATGTCCTCCGCCTCCAACGCTTCGCTTCTGCAAGGCTCAAGCTCCTTCGGCAGTCTTCAGGAGCCAGTTCCCACCTCTACGAGCCTGTTCTTTCACCGCTGAGCGCCTCGCCACGTCACCGTGCCTCATAAGCACGCCTCGCCCAAGCCGATGGACAGTGAAGTTGGTGAGCCTATGTGAGCCCTGAATTTATGACTGTTTTATAAGGACGCTCATTCGGTAGATATTGCTTTGTCTGTGTTTGTATAGTTTGTTTTAGTGTGCGTGTTTCCTGTGTGCATAAAGTGTCTTTTGAAACCTGCAAGCAGCCTCGTCAGTTTGTTGGGAACCGCTTGTATTCCTAACATAAATCTTCTAAGAAACGAACCGTTTCTCATCACAACTGTACAGAAACAAAAAGCAGCTTTACTTGAAAAAATAATAAAATCGTACAAGTGTAATCCTACATTTCCCTAACTCATTGAAAAATGTATACAGAACAGAATGGTCAGTATTTTAAAATAATACGAGTTGTGCTTTATTATTCAAAATTTATTTACCCCATATTGCCTTCTATACACATTCAGATCAGGATGCTGAATTTTTTAGCTGATCAGTTACCTTTCACATAAAAAAATGCCGACAACTTCATGCACCCTGTTGTCAATTGAGCACGCAGCCGTTCAGTTCTCGCGGCAAAACATTTGCGAAATATATATATCTAGGTAAAGTTATGGGGTACTCTGTATTTTAATTTGAAAGCGAAAATGTCTTGGGCATTTGTTTGTGCGCAAAAAAATGCTTGCCCACGTATGTGCTACAGAAATTGCGCGCCCTTTCTTCTCATGACTGGTCAACTAAAAGTGAAAAAAATCGAATGCACAGGTGGTCAACAACAATTCAGATGGTGCGCGATGCTTCAAAACGCGTGTGCACGAAGACGCGAAACAGCCCGTATCGCATAAAAAAATGCAGCAGAGAGACGCATGTTATAGAACTGTCTTCCCATGATCGGGCACAACGCGACTCGCGCATGCAGCAAGCCAGTCTTTTTGCCGGCAAATGCATCCTCGCAAAACGACGCAAGCTGTCTAAGTAGACCGTTAAGCTGTATATTTAAAAGGGAATTTCGGGACAAGCATTTAGGAGTTATGTAGTGTGATTGGCAATGGCTTGAAAATGGGTGCCACCTTTCTGTGGTGCGCCAACCAGCTTTGCTGTTCGTCTGACTTCAAAACGTAGAATATCTCCTCAAATGTTTATTTTTAGGATTATTATTCAATTTGGTCTTCGTTAGATTTTTTTTTTATTTTGTAAGTTTCGCGTTTACGAAAACATTTTGTACCTCTTTTCCTTTTTTTCGGGGCGCGAACTATAGTTCTAATGCCATTTATTATTTTAACATTTTGTACTTTTCGTATTTAGGTATATTGTTTTGTTAGTCTTGTGCTTTAGCTGCCGAAATTCTAATATAATGCAGCTGGTATAAGCAAAATATGAGGCTTGTTGACTATCTCGAGGCTCCCGTGCAGAAAAAAACCGGCAGATCCCGCGCACTGGGGGGAATCGATGTAATATGAAGCAGCCAGCAAGAAGCAAATCATGCAGTACATAATACGCGTGTCATGATTTATGTTTGAGGACTTGTCATTTATGTTCGTCATACAGTCACGTCACTGAATACGAAATTTGGTGTACATCAAGCTAGCGAAACGTCCGCGAACGTCCAAATAGCGTGACATGCAAGTGATGTTGCACATGACATGTCATGATTTCCATATTACCACTTGTCATTTAGGTTCGTCATACATTCACGTCACGCAATACCCAATTTGGTGAATATCAAGCGGGCGAAACGGCCACGAGCGTTCCATGAGCGGGCATGCAAGTCATGTTGCACATGACATATGATTTCCATATGACCACTTGGCATTTATGTTCGTCATACAGTCGCGTCATGATTCTCATAATACCACCTGTCATTTATGTTGGTCATGCCGAAATGTCTCATCGTACCTCTTTTTGGATATATCAAGTTATTAAAATGGTCTTAAGAGCACTACGGCCATGGCGTGTAAATCATACTTTTCATGTCAAATTTAATCATGATTACCATGATATGACCAGTGATTCACATTGTTAATACAGTCATGTTATGCCATACAAATTTTGGTATAAATCCAATTAATGATACGGCCAGGAGAGCATAAAGTTGTAGGCGGCTAGATAGATAGATAGATAGATAGATAGATAGATAGATAGATAAATAGATAGATAGATAGATAGATAGATAGATAGACAGATAGATAGATAGATAGATAGATAGGTTCATGATGAGCTCTTTGCAAAAGCCAGGCCTGCGCAGACAGCTCCTCACAATCATAGAGCAAGATGGAGTAGGCTTGCATAGACCCCGTTGTAAACTATCTAGCGGAGACTAGTGTAAGTTAAGTTGCGAGGTCCTTACTACACCAAAAGCCATTGTTCTTCTAACTAGGCAAACAAAACTTTACGCCACACAGTTAGGTAAGCAATTCACGTCTATGGGGCGATGTGTTCACTTATGTAGCTGCACTCGTTGTTGATGCTCTAGCTCATGGTTATAAATTATGGCTTAGCGCTTCTTCATCGCCTGGAAGCTTTAAACGCCCCTCACTGCATAATTCACCTGCAGCAGCGACACCTGGTGTGACTTCACATTTTTAACCAGTTTGATATAGTAATTCCTCGCCCGACATTACGCCTGCATAACGTCTTTTTCTGAAGAAGTATCAAACACTACCGCCCCTTTGCAATGGAAAAATCGTGCGCGTCCTGACTGATTTATTTTGATGTGATCGGTCTTACCCACAAAAGGCCAGGCCTTGGCGGAAGATGCAGCATGAAACGCGCTGTGCGGTCTGCGTGCGTCGAGAACTCTTGCAGGCAGAAGTTCTCGTAGCTGACCTTCTAAGCGGTCCTGTCGAATGCTGCGTCGTACGAGTACGACTGGGCGGCTTTGACACAACTATCGCCAGAATTTATGTCCGTCCGGGCAGACCACGGAACACTGCCAGCCTCCTGCCACTAGCCCAGCGCCTTGGCAAGGACTTCGTCCTGTGTGGGGATGTCCACGCCCATCACACCGCTTGGGGAAGCCGTCGCTGCTGTCCACGCGGGCAGCGACTGCGGGACGTCATCAATCAACTAGGCCTGTCAGTCCTAAACACCGGTACTCCCACTTTCATACGGCGTGCAGCTCGGGTTGTCCTGTCTGCCATCGACGTCAGCTTGGCCACAGAGGGCTGTCACTACACACGGACACCACTCCCGGACACCTGGGGATCAGACCACCTGCCCATTCTGCTCAACCCAATCAGTGGCAAGACTGCCAGAAGTAGTGTGTGCCATACTGTTGACTGGAAGGCCTTCCGTAAGCATTGCCAGAAAGAAGCCGACTCCACGTCCTTCCTAGAGCTAGTAGCAGACAGCGGAAGAATGGCCACCATCCGTTCGACTGCCCAAGTGGGTCAGTCGGTTCCAGACATCTAGCACCTGGAACTGCGAGCCGCTCGGCGTCGTGCAGAACGCACAGCGTTGCGCACCACATTACCAGAACACTGGACAGCGTTTCGACGTGTGGACACGGTCTGCAGGCGTCATGCCCGGCGACGTCGGAATCAGAGCTGGCAGGGGGTGTGCTGCTCTATCAACCGTTCTCCCAACGGACCTCGAGCTTGGCGCCTCCTGACATCACTCCTGCTCGGGCCACGTGCACAACGTCAAGTGTTGTCCGTGGCGGTCCACATGGGCATCAGCGCGAGCGCCTTGGCAGAGCTTCTGGCTGACCAGTTCGCAGAGACACCACCCGTTGTGATGGCCCAACCACCACCGGCAGTCGTCCAGTCAATCCCATCCCCTTGCCACCACGCCGAATGGGTGACCGGGCAAATCCAAGCACTGTGCAGTGAACCTATTCATATGCACGAGCTTAAGGCTGCTCTCGAGCACACTAGGCGACGTAGTGCTCCTGGAGCTGACGGCATCACATTCCAGATGCTGCGCAACTTAGCCGATGCTGAGCAGGAGCGGCTCCTCGAGTGTTTCAACATCATGTGGGGCACCGGTGTCCTCCCGGAGAGCTGGCTGGTTGCAGTGGTGACTCCAATCTTGAAACCACGGAAGCCTGCCGTATCCTTGTCTTCATATAGGCCGGTGTCCCTCACGTCTGACGCCTGCAAAGCGATGGAGAGGGTGGTACAAGCTCGACTGGAGTGGATCGCTGCCCAACTCCAGTACTTCCCGGTACAGCAGACTGGCTTCAGGCGCCATCGCTGCACGGCTGACTCCATCTCCGATGTGATTGCTACCCTGGAGGACGCGAAGGCTGTGGGAGATGTGGCAATGCTGGTGCTTCTGGACGTTCGCAGTGCCTTTGACGGACTTCCTCATGCGGTGATCGACGCCTCTCTGCAGAGGCTTGGCGTGCAGGGCTGTCTCGGGGCATTCATTTCCAGCTTCCTGACCGGGAGAACCTTTCGAGTGCGTGTTGGGCAGGAGCTAAGCGAGCCTAGGGATATTACGACTGGTGTCCCACAGGGCTCGGTGCTCAGCCCATTCCTATTCAACATGGCTCTCGCGGGCCTTCCCGCCTCGCTGCCGGTGAACTCTCCGTTCCCCTGTCCACTGTTGCATCTACGCCGACGACGTGGCACTGTGGACCCGAGGGCCGAGTAAGTCCATGCCTTCCGTTCGGGGCTCCCTGCAACGAGCGCTAGACGCAGTGATAGCGTTCCTTTGCAGCATCGGTCTTAGCGTGTCCGCAGGCAAGACCGAGGCCATGCTGGTTCATCCGCTGGCCTCTGCTCGGCGCTATACCAAGCAGCTACGGATTGGCGGTCGCCCAATACCTTGGCAGAAGGTGGTCAAGTACCTAGGACTATCAATTGACCACCGGATCACATGGATTCCTGCAGCCATGGCAGCCACGTCAAAGGTGCGCCGAGTGCACGGAGCTGTCTGCAAGCTGCAACAACATGGCCGCGGCTTCTCCACTAAGTGGGCGCTTCGGCTCAATCAAGCTGCAGCAACGTCTGTCCTGCTCTATGCTTTCCCATTGGTCGCTCTCACATCGGCCAGAAGGGAGCAGCTGGAGGGATTGCACAGAGCTGCTGTCAGGAGCATCCTGGGGCTCCCCAAGCACTCGCCGATCGCGGCAACGCTGGCAGAGGCTGCTGATTGGCCGCTCTCACTGAGGATGCTCGAACGAGCCCTGGGGTACATCGACCGCCTTCATCGTGCTCCAGATGGCGGAGCCCTGCTGGCCAGACTTCGCAGCCAGCCGTCCTCCCGGATGGGCGGTCTTTGCCGATTATATGAGCAGGTGATCGCCGACCCCCCTGTGTCAATCGCCCTGACGCCACCACACCAGCGCCCTGCGGACGTCCATCTGTCGCTCGGAAGGTCGACCAAACGGCGGACACCAGCTGCTGCCCTGCGACAGGCTGCTGCCTGCAAGCTCCACGAACAGCTGGACGGAAGACTGCTGGTGTTCACGGATGGATCAGTTCAGGCTGACGGATCCGCCTCTGCAGCCTGCACCATCCCGGCTAGGGCAGTGAACCGACAATGCCGGCTCCCCTTCGCTACGAGTTCCACCGCGGCAGAGCTGGCGGGCCTCCATCTAGCCGCCGACGCTTTGGCTGAGGACCCTCCTGAGCAACCAGTGGCAGTGCTCTGCAACTCGAAGCCAGCGCTGCAGAGCCTCATGAACCGCCGACGATCCGGTCTTACCGGGTCTTTGCTGAGTTCAAAGTTCTCCGCATTGGCTGCTGCAGGGGTTTCTGTCTCCTTTCATTGGATGCCGGCTCATGTGGGAATCTCCCGGTAATGAGCAAGCGGACACCCTTGCCACAACAGCCCCCCACCCTGGCGTGCCGCTTACACCAGCAGTTGCTGCCTCTGATTTTTCTAGGCAGCGCCTGAGACAGCTGATTACAACTCTTAACCCGGATGCCAGAGTGGTCAATGAATGGCAAAGGCCCGAAGCCTCTTCCAGAGGGTGGCCTTACTAAGCAGGAGCGCGCCACGCTTCTTCGCCTCCGGACGGGCTGTGTGTGGACAGCGGCGCGCTTGTTCTCCAAGGGACGCTCCCCCCCTCACCGGCCTGCGAACGTTGTGGCGACCCCGAGACCCTTGAGCACCTTCTCTGTGGTTGCCCAGGACTGGCGCAGGAACGATCCAAGCTTACCACCACCTACAGACAACAGGGACTCCCTGCGACGACCGCAGACGAACTGCTGTTCCCATCGCCTCCCAAACTCCGGGCTCTCCAAAGCCTCTTCGAGTTTGTGGAGGTGACCGGGATCACCACCTTCCGTTGAGCGCCCAGTACTTGCTGGCCTCCCTTCACCATCGGCCTCCCCCATGAATCGACGAGACCTTGTCTGTTTCTATTTTTCTTTTAGATGTGAAGCATCTTATGGCGAAGCTTAATCCGGTGGTGGTGGTGTGCCGCGTGGCCTCCTTACTGCGCATGCGCAAACCCTTTAAAAAAATAAAAATAAAAGACCTCCTCTCCCCCTCTCTCTCCTCAAGGCATCCCTCCCCGCGGCAACCACACTCTCACTGCGCATGCGCCTCCTCCTCTCTCCCCCTCCTACGCTCCCCCTCTCTCCTCTAGGCATCCCCTGCCCGCGGCGTCCACACTCTCACTGCGCATGCGCGTCCCCCCCTCTCTCTCCTTTCCTACGCTCCCCCACCTCTCTCGCCTCGCGACGCTGACGCAGGTAGCGTCTGCTAGCGAGTTTCTTGGTTGAAAAAACCTACTGCTCGCGCTGTACAACCGTTCACTGGCCATCCCGTATATATGGCAGTGGATCTTGGCCTGCAAGGTGGTGCCGGTGGGAGATTTCTCCTGTGCGTTGTTGAACAATAAAAATTCCCAGCGTGCGCGTTAACTAAAAGCGCACTGCGGGTCTCTGTGTCCAGTCGGAGTCTTCTGTCTCTCATTGCCCATTAGCAGCGATTGGCATGTTCCAGTAGGAAACACCGCTCCATCACTGCGTGCTTTGCGCCTGCCCAGTTTTCTCTCCTACGCAACGCTGCGATGAGCGCCAGCGTCAACGCCGCCGCCAGTGTAAGCGTTAGCTCCCGCTGCTTCACATCTACGCATGGTTCCCTCTAGCGGGAGATGGTGTAATTGTTTCTACTATCTTCTTTATTTCACACTTCCCCTTCCCCTGACGCTGCGCCGTGATCCCTATTGGGCTGCAGAAATAAGCGTCAATTCCTCATTAAACCACTACTACTACTATTCGAATAGCGATGTACTGGACGCATGTTTATAAGGCATAATCTGTACATTGTTCAATTATGGCTGAGCGCTTTGTTGTGCATTTAGTAATTAAACGAACTGCTCTTTTACGCTATTTTCATGCTGTGACGTCCGTCTGCCGTTTTATTCTTCTATCATGCTCTATTAGATATAACTGCGTGATTCTTCGTCCGACATGACGTATGTACTTCCCGGTAAGCACATTGCCTTTGCGAATGTGTTTCAAGCACCGACCTGGCTCTGTGGCAGAATACTCGACTGCAAACCAGAGGGCCCTTGTTGAAATCGCATTCCATCCTTGATATTTTTTTTTTGCAAATTACAAAATCATATAGAGGGTTTTACGTTCCAAAACTACAATGATTATGATAGACACAGTAGTGGACGGCTGGTGTTCTTTAACGTACGGACACAGTAGTGTTCGACCATCTGGTGTTCTTTAACGTGCACGGACGTGCCATAGTAAACGAGCCTCAAGCATTTCGCCCAAATAGATATATGATCGCCGAGCCAGGTCCAACGCGCAACCTTCAGGTTAGAAGCCGAGACCAGTAAGCACTGTTTCACCGAGCCGGACGGATATTTTTACAGCGAAAGCTGTCATGCGATCGCAACAGCGGATTTTGGCGCCGTGGTTTTCCGCCGGAACTGCCGCCACCATCGGCGTCGGTAACAATTATTGCGTTAAAGCAGAAGAAAATGAAATTAGCAAAAAAGAAAAAAAAAGCAGTGCTAGAATCGCATAGGTTTTGAACTCCCAGGCCCTCTGCGTGGCAGTCGAGTATTCCACCATAGAACGAGGCTGGTCCTTGCAAGTCATTTGCCAAAAGATCTCAAACTGGCACCTTGTCGGGCATTGAATCGCGTTTACATATATGATGTGTTGTGGTAGAAAAAAATAACTTCCCCATCTCTCGCAAAAGGGAACCATGTGTGGATGCGAAGCAGCGGAGAGATGGTTAGTTTGAGTGGGAGATTGTGTAATTTTATTGAGAGGATGAATGAGAATGTATAAGAGAAGAATGAGAATGTGATGGTTGCGTGTTTATTTAGGGAACGTACGTGATTCTTAGCGTCGATGCACGAAACGCTTTGAAGACGACGGCCTGGTGATCGGTGAAGTGTAGCGTCAAGGGTTGCTTTTCAAGAGTTTTCATTGTGAAGTTTGCTAAGATGAGGTCTATGCACGTTCCCCTTACGGTAGTCGCTGGTATGTGGTCGTAGGAAATGCATCGCAACGAGTAGACGTCTAGCATGTGGTGGACCAGCCAATCGTTCGTCGTTATATCCACGTTGAAATCACCCGTAAGTACGAAGGGCGCCTGTCTGTATGTCTTTGTGTACTGTGCCATGGCCTTTCCTAGGTAACGTTCGATGGTCCCTTTGGAAATGTTGGGTGCGAGACACATTGTCATGATTACGATGTTGTTGTCGTTGTCAAAGTAGAGTCTAACGGCCGAGTGCTCTCCGTTGTGTGCTTTGCCGGTAGGTTGTAGATCTAAGGCTTTTGCGTGGAGATGGCGTTTGACGTACATGGCGACACCACCGGCAGGACGTTCTGTCTCCTCAGTACACGCGATCGCTTCGCAGCCGTTGACCGTCGGTCTTGCGGCGTTCCACGTTTCTGTGAGACACAGTACGTCTGCTTTGGTTAGGAAGCGATCACGTTCGATGTCTCTGGCGTGTGCGTTGAGGGATCGGCTGTTTAGCAGCGCTATAGTGAGCTCCGTTTCGGGGTCGACGTCCTCTCGGAAAGCGCGGAGGTATCGCTGAGTGACGGTGTCGAGACGTTTGAATTCATCGATCATAAACTAGCCCACGTTGTCGTTCTTGGGGTGGAAGCGATGGTCACCGGCAGCGTTAGTCAGGTAGAGGTTTTGAATGTTGGTGCACCTGGTTAAGACAACATAGACGAGTTTCTGTGGGTGCGTCTTCGAGTATTCGTATACAATGGAAGAGTAGGTCCCTCCCTGGGACTTGTCTACGGTTACGGCGCTCGCCTGGACCAGGGGGGAATTGTGTTAACATTGTGTCGTTTGCGTGTGACACCGCTGTTGCGGTGGATCGTCAACGTGATGTGCCGCGGTTTTATGGGTATCCACGTCGTGTCAACGACATAGCCCAAACGTTTCGCCTCGCTCACTGCGTGGTTGGAACGAAGTCGAGCGAGCTTCTCCGTTGTGGGAACGTCGAACTGTAACAACAATCGTCCGGGAAACGCGCCTCCTTCGTCTTGATGGGATTGTGTGCGACACTTAGTTCACAATGTTTTAGGGTTCCCACTGTGTCGTTTACGAGGCCGTTGATGACGTCTATGTTAGCCGTTATCATGTAGGGCTTGTTGTAGACTAGTAGGTTTTGCTTGGGTAGGTTAGCGAATTCTGTGTTAGACATCTTGGCCACCTTCTCCTTGTCTATGGCTTCTTTCGTTGCGCATCCCAGGAAGGTGTCCTGGGTTCGCACTACTTGATGCTGTTGTTCGCCGTTGTTGTAGGAGCAAGTGGCCGCCACGAAGGTGTTGAATGTGTTGACGTCTTCGTTACTGTAGAAGAGGCGAACTGCTGCTGGGGCGGGCCTGAGTGCGTTCTCCGCGGTAAGGAAGCGACTCTCCAGTATGCCACTTTGCTGTCGTCGAGAGCCCTTCCGTCTCCTATCTTGGTCAGTAGACTCGAGAAGGAGGCGTCGGCTTGCCTGACAACCTGGACTAAAGGGAAGTAGTTCATGTAGTGCCAATTGATTGTTGTTCCGAAAAGCCCTCCCGTCTCCCGACACCGCTTGTAGATTTCGCTGGCGCGAACGGAGCGTAGTTGTCTGAGGTCTCCGGACATGACTCTGGTGACTGTAGTGGTGGTTGACGGCCTTCATATTACTACAGTGTTCTGGTTCGCATAGTAGGCGCTTACCTACTTCATGAAAGTGGCCGGACGCGGGACGCGGGACTGACATAGCCCCGAGCATAAGATGCTTCGCATCTAATAACATGAACTTGGCGTCACAGAATACGAATCACGCAATGAGTGGGTTATTCAACGCATCCCAACCATTGGAAAGGGCTCAGCCTTAATCCTTCATCGTCATGATACACATCAGAAACAAAGTGCACAAAATGCTTTTAGACGCGTAGCGGGTACCACGGTTCTCCGCAGAATGTCGGATAATATTACAGCGGGGTCTTCCGTACTGCAGAAAAAATTACTATCATGGATGGAGTAGTCGGTACCCTGCATCTGCACTTCTATTAGATGCTCCTAAGAGCTTTGTTTTCTGTTTTTTCCTCTTTTCCTCCCACTTTCTTTCCTCCTACCTTCCTTTCCTGTTTTTCTCCTTACCATGAAAGTAGCCAGGCGTTGTGTCCTTCTAGGTGGCAGCAGTTGTCAGCCTGTTTCCCTCCCTAATCCATCTGTGTCTTCGTGTTTTCTGTGTTTCCAAATCAAATATTTGTACTACTACTACTACTACTACTACTACTACTACTACTACTGCTGCTGCTGCTGCTACTACTACTACTACTATTACTACTAATAATAATAATATAATAATAATAATAATAATAACAATATAATAATAATAATAATAATAATAATAATAATAAAAACAAAACGCCGGTGCTGCAAACCCTTTCGCATGAAGAACCCATACATGTACATAATACATATATCGTGGTAGAAGAGCAAAGTAACACCTGCACCTCACGCAATGCGAAAAAATAAAAGAAAAAAAAAGAAGCGTTCAACAGGGCAATGCGAGTTCCGGTCTCTTATCTACCTCTACAGCAGAAACAAAGTGCACATGATGTGCTACAGGTGTGTAGCGCATACCACGCTTCTCCGCAGAATTAAGAAAAATGCCACAGTATAAAAACTACAGTAATTTATGGGATACTGGGTAGTTTGCATGCGTCCTTGTATTACTTCCCCTACAGCAGTGGTTCTCAACCATGAATGTTTCGGGGACCCCCTTGTAGGTCAGCGCATGCGATGAGGAACCACTTGCATTTAGAGAAAAGGGGGGAGGGTGCAAAAAACGACGAGGCCTGCACGGAACGCGCAGCACAGCTACAGCGAAAGCTGCGAGAGCGGCCTTTTTAGAGCCTTTTAAAACGCTCTTGGGGCCAATACTACAAGGGCACTTGTATGGTACCCACTACGCCATAAATCATCATAATTTTTGTGTAGTGGGGAAGCGTCTACTATGCCATTATTCGCCATTCTTCAGAAAAGCGCGGTACCCGCTACACTCTTGTAATGCATTATGTTCACTTCGTTGATGCTGTCGCTGACGACGATGAAGAATTTTGCCTCAGGCATTTGTAATGCGTTGGAGCATTGAACGCCCCACTCGTTACGCAATTCGCATTGTGTGACGCCCGGTTCTTACTTTACTGTTCTAAAACGCTTTACAACACACGTTAACGCGATTCCTTACCCGACATGAAGCCTGCATAGGGTCAATTTGCACCGCAGTTTCAAGCAGTGGCATAGCTCAGTGGTAGAGTGCTGGGCTGCCGCGGAGAAGACCCGGGTTCGATTCCCATTATGTCAAAGGTGTTTTTTATTTATTTAGTTTTTTTCTTATTTCGTGCGATATTAGTTACGGACACCGGCGGCGGCGGCGGACAACTACGGCGCAGGAACGACCCTTGTTGTGATCTCATGACAGCTTTCGCTGTAAAAATTTACGCAACATGCAGCGTGAAATAGGTGCCACTTATTCCGCCATGGCATAGCATGGTCAAACTAAAATGCTACTCCAATTCTATCTCAACGACTTGTCGATAAGTGCTGTGGTAGTCAACCACTTTCTAACTATACAGAATCTTGCCGGAAGATCGCAAAGCACTGTACACAGAAAGCAGAATTTTCTGATAGATCGATCTCAAACTGCTGTAACGTTGCTTCCGTCACTGGGCTTCACGTTTACTTCGATTAATATATCTTCGCTTGCCCTTTGGTGGCTTTTTAGCAACTGCCAATGACTTTCCTGTGACATCTAGACACCAGCAACGGTGAGACGATGGTCGCTTTAATCGCGGACGCATATCTCGTGCCGATTTCACCAGAGAACAATAAATGAACAGCAGTGAAATTTATATCAGGCGGATACTTGCCTAAATCATTGGAGGTACGAAAACCTGTCCACCTTATTTTCGTCATTGTTCTGGAAGAATATATTTTAGCTCCGGGCCCATGAATGAACTATTCGTTGTCAAATGCTGCGTGTGCAAACAGAAAACTGCGTGAACTAGAGATCGACGCATCAAATTGACGGCACTTGGAGGTAAGTACCGAGCCTGTAAGACATGTTTGCCGCAGTACTAATCCACTAGCGCATAACGCTATGATTGCACCAAGGCACCACCTGCTTATGGTCACGATGAATACCAAACATATTGCACCGCCATCATTTTTTTTCGTGGTCAGCAACGCGGAGTGCCTTCAATGAAATGCAGGCACGTCTTTTCAGCGTTCAACAGCCCACTCAGTGCTTGAGTCACATTCATTTATTCAAATAGTCGTTCTCCAGGCGGCGCAGTTTCCTTGTCTCGAAAAAATGCATGTTAAGTTCGCCGTTCAAAACGAGAATCTCAGATTTCCCACGCTTGCTTTTCGCAACGCCGTCCCGTTCTACGTTAGAAAAATTCGTCGTACAGCGCCATGCGGTCGCTACAAATGAAAAGATCGATATAAGTTAATGGAAGTTAAAGAGGATGGCCTAAAGAGGATGACCGGGGAAAGGGAAAAATGAGTTATGAAGGGTGAGGATGACGAGAGGAACACGCTTTGTGTATATACAATAACCACGTAACATTGCGGTTTCGCTACAGTGTGGTGTCCAGTCCTGTGCTCTTCCTATAACAGCCCTGATAGCAGGTGTTGGTTTTGTCTGATCGAACAAAATGCCACATTCACTTAGCGTTGCCACACAGATTCCTGCCAGTATCTAAGCGAGCGTTTATTTTGCGGCACGTAAGGTGGGCAGTAACGAAATAGATGTGCTGCTGCTTCACACACTTTGCAGCGTCGACAGTTCGGACTGTATGCTCGGCGGATGAGGTGTGCGTAACGATGAGTGAGTGCAACGTCCAGGCGAATCCGGTGTAGCAGAATGGCGTTCCTTCGGTTCATTCGAGCCAGGAGGCAAAACGACATTTCAGTATCTGTTCCCCGCAGATATCTCTATCGATAGTCTGGCTGACACCAAAAGGTAGTTGTGCACTCTCGCATGAGTGATCTCAAGAAAAAGAGTTCGCGTGGCTTCGCGAGGACAGTACTTTCACGTCATTCGGGAGTTGTCGACAGCGGCTGTTGCTTCAGAATCAGCAAGCTCACTGCCTGCCGATCCACGGTATGCAGGGATCCATTGCAATGTTATTGAGTGATCATTGCTCTTCGTAAGGTCGAATGCTTGAATGACCAGTAAAGCTAACGTATGATATCGTTCTCTTGAACACGAGCCAATGGCTTGCAATGTGGATTCCACGTACCAATTTATTGAATACTCGCTTATTGCAAGACATTCTGCTGTTGTTGAAGAGCAATTGTGTTCTAAATTGTACTGCAGGAAAGTACCCACGTGAGCGGTCACAAAGGCCGCAGTCCAAGCTCACGGGGTCACAGCCCCATCGGCGTATATTCGCGCAGTCGTCGTGCCGTTCGATTGAATGTGCCTAGGTAAGTTTTTTGTCCCTTCAAATCCCAAGTATTTGAAGAGACATCAGGGGTCTGCTGAGCATCTACGGTGGCACTCCGGGGAGGATGTCCAGTGCAAAGTCTGAAAAAATGACGTGTCGGTGTGGATCTAGCCATCGAGTGTGAGTTCAGCCTGGTTGGTCTGTCGGTATCGAAGACAAGAGATGGTTTGCGTATCGGGTGAGCAGTTGAAGGTCGACTCGACGAGGCTCACAGGTTAATTAGGTAAGCCTCTATACCCTTGCAAAATGGCGAGGAACACTCAGAAGAGCACCTAGTAACCATCTATTGTCATCGGTGACCATCTATTAACATTCGCGCTCAAGTAACAAGTGTTAATAGGCGGTACAAAGGCCTCCTCCTTACTCTTGTATAAAGAATATATTATGTAGACCGTCTAAAGGCCACCTTTCTCACTAGTGTATAAATACTATTTTATGTAGACCATCTAAAGGCCTCCTTCTTAATGCTGTATGAAGACTATTTTATGGAGACCGTTGAAAGGCCTCCTACTACTGACATGTAAAGAAGAGTTCATGTAGACCATCTAAAGGCCTCTTACTTACTGACGTATAAAGACAATTGAAAAAAAATTGAGGGCGCTTGAGCTTCGCCTTCAAAAGTATATCGCGATAGCGCAATCGGGCCTCGCACGCAACGCCTTCTGAACTGCTAGCCTGCTTTGGTTCTAGATGCAAGCCTCAACCGTTTCGTAAGAAAACGAACGACTATGCACGTGACATTGGCAGCTTAAAGGTATCACTGAATGCCTGCTGCAAGCACCGTTGTTAAGGGACCACTACGCTAAAACTATTCCTTTTGCGAACCAGCGAAGGGCCCACTACGCGTTCGTAGGGCAACACGCGAACCTACGCAGCTGTTCACATTGTTCATGGTTCTGCTGCTGAATAAATATGTCTGAGCGCTTTGTAATGAGTGGGCCTTTAAAAGACACACTCGTTGCTCAATTGACATTTTCTGACGTCTGGAGCAATTGTACAATTCTGACACGCAATATCTGATGCGTTAAGCAGATTCCTTCCAATACATTACGTTGAGATAGTGTTGTTGTTTTTTTCAACGCAGTTTCAACAAATATTGTAGCTGTGTGGCCTGGGTTCTATCTTCACTTGAAGCCGGAAACTTTTGTTATTTCTTTTATTTGCACCTTTCTCGATTTTTTGGTCGCGGACAGGGTTATAATTTTTCGCTCACAACCAACGACGCCGACACCGAATTACTGCGAAACGAACTCTTTAACGCTACCGCGTTAATACACGTCATGAAGGCATCATTTAAAAGTACTGTTAAATGTACCTAGCAAATATGATTTAGCTGTGGCTAAGCACAAGAAGTCATCGAACAGTTAACCTCTCCCCACTTCCCTAGCCCCAAAATGCGTATGGCATGCTATTTACACACTTTAGAAATATATTGCATGTTGCGCCCCTGGGTATCCGTAGATGTTTGCAATTATTGCCATTCAGCTCTTCGCACAGAAAGGGAATCCAAACGGCGGAATCCTTTAAGTGGTATGTACGTCGCAAAAGTTGCCGTTGGTGGCTACTTTGCGCCAAGGCTACTTTTTGACTACTTTGAATTTCTATTTTGGCACATTTAGTAGCCAATTTTCTTATCATACCCAGGATATAACAACATTCAGTTTGCGAATCACTCTGCCAGAGGATTATCTGAGAGGGCAATATTCAACAAACAAGTGATCATAGTCGTGGGACAGAAACCGAACAGCACATGTATGTAAAACGCACGTTGTTATGGGGTTATATAACTTTACCTTGTCTTGTCTTCATTGGGAAATCATGCTGACTTTCATCAAAGAGGTCTTGCTACGTTTCAACGTACAAAGCCCAAATAATGATAATAAAGAACTGAAGCCAAATACAGTAAAGGCTCGTTAATTTGAAGTCGAAGGGGACTATAAAATTATAATAATTAAGTGGAGTTCGAATTACTGGGCAGCGGCTAGAATGAACAGACATCGCACAACACTGTGCGGAGAGAACCCAGAGAAGCCATCTCTCGGCTCGTTCCCGCAATTAATTTACGTAATTTCGTAAATTAAGTTCATGTTCTAGCAGTGAACAGAATTTACTGATAAGTCAGTGATACGCCAGAAACAAGCAGCGACTTGCATTCACCTGAGCAGTGAGCCTTAATGCCGAAATATACGATGCAACTTGTGCTCCAAAAGACGTTCATTTAGAATGAAGAATTAACGCACTCAAAATTTAATGTCCTTCTTTCTTAGTTTATTTAGATCTTAGTTTATTTAGATCACGAGTGAAATTGTCCAAGGGGACACGGCTAAAGGCAAACATTGCCCGACTGGGCCGTGCCACCATTCAGTAGTAGCAGCAGACAGACGAACTTTACAACGAGATAAACAGACATGGAAATCAATCACTACACTTGTTTTACACAGATGAAAGTAATGAGCAATCTGGGTGATCATTCTGGGCTGATTTCTGCGAGGAGGGTCGAAGGCCAGGAGTCTCCCAGTTCCAATTAACCGTTGTACATACCGACGCGTTCGAATTATTTGGTGTTTCCCTCATAGAAATACATATGGCTGTGCCTGGAACAGGGCGTCAGTTCGAATAAACTATAAAATCGAGTTAAACGAGTTCGAATTAACGAGCTTTCACTTTATAATTTTCATAGGCCAAGAGAGTGAAAACAGAGCCATTTTTTGGTATTTATACCTCGGATTTATTGTCCCAAATTTTATTTTTAAAAAAATGGCAATGCAATAGAATGCTCAAAACACTCACCATTTCGTTTGGGGCCAGCGCCTATAAGTATGCAATTGCTACCCAAGTGAATTACATCAAAAATTTGCTGCGGTGGGTGGCCCGAAGTACCTGTAAATAGAGAAGGTGCTATTTTTGAATATGTAGAAAACGTTCGCGCAGTGGTACAGGTGGAGGGAAATAATTTTACAATCATTATTGGTCACTGCATAATCTAGACAACTCAACATCATTGGTATTCAAGCGTATATTATTCATTAGGCTCTTATAGATATTTCGAGTCCATTTTGGGCTCGAATCGGCTATACAAAAGGTAGCCTAAATGGCGACGAAGGAAGGATATAACAATATTTTGGACAACATTAACAACATAATGGTGGTTACGTCGGTGACGTCCTTCCTAGCACGGGCATAATGGTGGTGACTGGACTTTTAGAAGAAGAGGCCCTTTGTGGCCACACATATTCACACGGAAAGTCGGCAGCGTTTTAAATGCGAAGCATTCCTTTGCGAACCAAAAGAAATTTTGACGGCATCTATCTATCTATCTATCTATCTATCTATCTATCTATCTATCTATCTATCTATCTATCTATCTATCTATCTATCTATCTATCTATCTATCTAACCTTTATTTCTATGAATTCGTCAGAGTTCTTTAGGGGCCTTTCTAGCGAAAAGCTGTCGGAAAAACTTGAACGTGTCTGAAGGCCCTTAATGACAACACTGTAGTCATCGTACAGTAAAATAAAGTAAGTATATGAGCGTATATTATTTGAAACTAATAAATAGAATAGATATGAGTTCTTATCTGACAGTGGTCATTAGACTAAGTTATAGAACAGTAAAAAAGCAGTGAAAGAGTGCTACTTTATGTCATAGTCAATACTGGAAGGAATACAATATGTATACCAAGAAAAACAGCAATACATTAGTTACAATTTAGTATATCTATGTACCTCTGTCCATGCACAAGTATCGTAAACTCATTAAAATAAAATAATGATGTTGCATTTATTTGCGGTAAAGGCATAAAAGTCTACGCCTTGGTTTTCATATTTATTAACTGAAGGAACAATGTAGACTTGGCATTGCATTTCTAATTATAACGCCTTTTCGAGACAAACCACTTACCCTGGCAACGGGTGCGTGCGTCACTTAGCTGCTGTTGTAGCTATATCTGCTCTAACTCATATTGAAAACTTTTCAGCGCGAACGGGACGTAGCACAAAGAAGAGGACAGTACACAAGACAAGCGCTGTCTGTCAACTGAAGTTTTATTGAAAGGAAATCAACCACATTGAAAACCAACAACGCATGCGCGAGAGTTAACTGTTGTGAAAGAACTCATTGAGCTTACGTAGCTCACATTCTGAAAGGCAAACGGACGGTTCAAATATGCAATCATCTCCCGCTTCTTTTATGAAGTACGCTTCTGCGAGTTCCCGTGCCATTCTATCACTATGATTGCGCAAGATGACAGTGTTGTCAAAGAACGGTTTACAATCACAAGCCCTACAATGTGTCGAAATGTGTGACGTCGGCGTTCCCTTCAAGGTGCTATTGTGCTGGCGGATTCTTTCGTTGACGCATTTCCCGGACTGGCCTATATACACCCTGCCGCAGGAGAGGGGAATCCTATAGACCACACCAACAGAGCAGGAAACGGGGGGTTTGCGATGCTTCACCGTGCAACCTACACGCGAAGTTCATCTAGCCTTGTTCTCAACCGCAGCACAAGCTTTTTTTTAGAATGCGAGCTAGGTAAGCTCAATGAGTTCTTTCACAACAGTTAACTTTCGCGCATGCGTTGTCGGTTTTCAATGTGGTTGATTTCCTTTCAATAAAACTTCAGTTGATAGACAGCGCTTGTCTTGTGTAGTGTCCTCTTCTTTGTGCTCCGTCCCGTTCGCGCTGAAAAGTTTTCAGTATGAATCAGTTCCAACTCGCCCACCTATCTACTTTACTGCTCTATCTATATCTACAACCATCTACACGTTGTCTCTCGAGAAGGAATGCCTTTATTTCAGGGCTGGTCCGGTTTCACAATGGCTCCGGACTTCTCTGCGCTGAAAACAAAACATCCTTGAAAATACTCATTCCCAGAGGCAACGCAATGGCTTGCGTCACTGAATTGGAGCACCTCTCTGTTGTTCCGCTCATGCCGGCGTCCTCTCAACTTCCCACTCTTGAACTTTCCCATGTATATCTGCTTTTTGCTGCAACCATCAGTCCCGACCTGACCTCTTCGCAGTGAGACGACTTGCTTGCTGTGCTGCAGAAGCATGACATCTCGTTTGATGCCCATTCCTCATCTTTGGGAGCGACGTCCATGATAACGCATCCCACAGAGACTCACGGCACTTCTATCGTACGCCGTCGACCATATAGAGCAGGGGGTCTCAAACACGCGGCCCGCGGGCCGAATGCGGCCCGCCAGGCTCTTGGTAGCGGCCCGCGGCCCTCACATGACGGTCTTTGCCCCTGGTATTTTATTTCATTTTTCTTACGAAGTATGTTCCTGATGTACACAGACCTGACTGGTTTAACGCATTGTTGCGTGAGGCATCTTATGGGTTCACTTTGTTTTGAAACATAACCGTAAAACAACAATTATATTTCATAATCGGCGTCCAGATTTGAGTCATTTTCGAGATCGGTATCCATATGTTTTTTGGAACCCTGGCACCGAATGTCCTTCAGAAATTACCTGTAATTTTTTCTTTCAAATGGCAGCGTTTGCAAGCAAATTGATGTAGGCGTACAGGCGGGCTGCAAGCAAGGTCAACATCAATTCTAGCCTCACCAGGGTGACCGTCTTTAACGGCGCAACAGAGGTCTTTTTCATTAATAGGATAGTGCAGACGGTATCACATCAATCGACCGTACGAAGGTAGGCTGCGTCCCCGTACGCCGACTCACCTGCGTAGGAAAAGATGTGCAGTTCTGCCTCTTGGTAAGGGCCTTCGCTGCGGGCTGCTAGGGACCTTGGAATACTGATGTCATGTAGCATGGTTACCTCCTCGCCCCATTTAATCCAGACAGCGGTCAAACTGGGTGGCATGGTGTCATCCCTGTCGAGGTTTTCCCTCCATAGAACTTGTAGGAAGATCTTCGCCCTTACTAGAAAGGTGACAGAAACCCCAAAAGGTCGTAGATCCTTGCAACAGCTTGAAGCACAAAGCATTTGGTAAATCGTTTCTTTTCGATAATTTCGCGGATATCCTGGTGCTTAAACGAGAAGGTATCCGTGTGCTTGTCTCAGGAACTTTCGAAGGTCCTGAAGGTGAGCAACGTCACTTTTCAAGGAGAAGTGATTCCTTCTTCGAAGGCGGCATATAAAACATGGTCGTTGCTGGTCCATTTACGAATGTTCATGGAAGCTTTTCTGAAGATCTCAGTTATCTCTTTGTGTATTTGCATAGCTTCTTTAGTGGTGTCAGCGCCAATGAGAAGATCGTTCCATATACATGGAGTCTTGCAATAGCCGGGCTGTCACAGGACAGCGATTTTCTTCGGACCTGAAGTGGGGCTTTAAGGGTAGTAGTGAGTTGGAAATGACTTGAAATAGCTCCAAAGGGCCCTCTAGTCATTCTCCAAACTTCCACTTCCAGCAGTGGGCTCTCTATGTGGGGTGAAGTCTTGAACCACAAAAAAGCGAAGCGTATCTCATCGGGCTCTCGCAGGCCAATTTGTAGAAACGTATTCTGAACATCGGCATTCATCGCTATCTTGTAGCGTCGGAAACGAATAAGTAGCGGCACTACATCTGGAGTTAGATTTGGACCACCTTCCAGATCATCATTCCAGGACTTCAAACTGGATTCGTGAGACGAAGCGTCAAATACGATGCGTACCTTCCTAGTAGATCGATCCTCACGTATTAGAGTTCGATGTGGCATACAATATCGTAGTCCAAGCGCATTCTGTTCTTTTGGCGGTACTTTTTCAGCAGACCCTTCATCGAGGTACATTCGAGTAGACGCATCGTACCATATTAAAGAGCTCGCTGTTCTTGTTAAGGGTCTTCATCAAACTGTGCAGACGTTTGAATGCAACTGCGCAGTTTTCGCCCACGTCAACCTTTTCCTTCCATGGTAGCGCGACTTCGTATCGATTATCTTTCTTCTTGATGTTGTTCTCGAAACTTGCCAGCACTGAATCGGCGACCGTCGGTCCTTCGTATTCGGCCTTGACACCGATACCTTCTAGATCCCAGAAACGATTAAAAAAATATCGATATTTCTTGCTCTGTGACCGTTGCTCGAACGACTGCAACACTGGTAGTCTAGATTACATCGGCTGCAACAGTAAATGGACCTTGTACAGTCCATTCCAGTCTCGTCTCGACAGCTTTCAGCTTTTCGTACACAGGATTCACGGTACCAGTTACTAGATCCCAGTAGTAGTCTGATCCAATGAGGAATGAAATCTGTTTGTCTTCTACTCCTTGTAGAGATAGATCATGCTTATCCAAGTGCATCTTGTTCATTGCTCTTAAAACGTTTTCTTCTGGTACCGGATTGCATTCCATGCATATCGTGTCCACCGCCAGCGCATCGATTGAAATCGGACATTTCTTATTCGCAGGGAGGATCGATACGCGCACCTTTCATGGTTTTCCGTTTGTGTTCACCACCCAACATGCCTACGGTCAACGTTTCCACTTCTAACAATTCGCAACCAAGTCTTCCATGCGCTTTGGCCGTAATGAAGCTCCGTTGACTTCCGCGATCGAAAATGACTGTGTAGCGACCTGAATGATTTGACGCCTGATATGGTGGCCGTCAGAGTCTGCAGCATTACGACTGAGCTTGCCTGCTTTGAGACTAGATTGATTGATGCGGATATCACCTTGTTCTTGTCGTTCATGATGTCGTCTGATGCGCAAACTGATGTTGCTTCTCTTCTAGCGTACTTGCCACGCTTTAACCGGCTTCTGCAATCTTTCGCCATGTGGCCCTGCTTTAGGCATAGGTCGGCACTTTAAGGGGAGTACTCACTCAAACTCACTACCACAATTTTTTTCAGCCTTCGCACTCACTCACGTTCACACTCACGTCCACTCACACTCATGAGTACTCACTGACGTTCACACTCACGACCACTCACACTCATGAGTTCTCACTCACGTTCACACTCACGTACACTCACACGCATGAGTACTCACTCATACTCAACTCACCACGTTCAAATGAGTGTGAGTGAGTATGAGTTGAGTGCACTCATGAGTGAGTGTGCCGAGCAATGGCTTTAGGCAACGAAAGCATCGTCAAGTTTTGAGTGAGCATCTTCTTTTTGATTGAGAAGCTGATATCCGTTTCATCACAGACTTCGGCAGACTGCTTTTCAGAACGGCAAAACAGGCAATCTTGATGACTACTAGTAGAGCTTTGTAGAGCAGCTGTCGTAGGAACGTCACGTGGATGACTGGGTTTTAGTCCTCCTTCCTCTGGGGCGCGACGAGTTTTCTGCATGTCTTGTTCCAACAGCTTCCCCGACAAGTGAGTTGAAAGTCGAAGAGTTCCAGAAGCATTTCAATATCGTTATCTTGCGAAACCGCTGTACGGGCTGAAGCGCACTGCTGATTCGAAGAAGGTGCCACTGATGATGCCTTGCGCACCTCGTGGTACCGCAGTACCATATCTGTCGGTAGAACTCTTAGCAGGATATCCCAAAGCATGGTGCAATAAGTTGTCGAGTTCGTGCCAAGCGCCTTGAGGCTTCGAATGTGAACCTGCACCTTGGCGTAATGTTGCCTCAGCTAACAGAAAGCGAGTGGATGCGAGCCAGTTGGTAAGAATCCATGATGTAAAACAGCGCAAAAAAAGACGACGGACGAGAAAGAGTATATTTGCGTGTTTTTTCAATAAACCATCAGTTGGCAGTCAGCGCTAGTCCTGTGTTCTTTCTCGTCCGTCGTCTTTTTTGCGCTGTTTTACATCAGATAACAGACGTCTGCTGACGACAACACCGGCATTAGATCCAGCAAACCTTGCAGATATTCTTGGACGGTGATCTGTTCATCTCGGAAACGCTTCTTTAAAATTTCAATGGTGTCTTTATAGCACTCTTCGGTGGCTTGCAATCCCGATATGGCCGAGGCGGCCGCTCCGGTAACCAAACTGCTCAAGTAGTTGAACTTGTCAACTGTGCTTAGTTCGTTGTCCTTGTGGACTGCTGATATGAACTGCGCCCCCAAATTTTAGGAGTTCTAGTTAGGGAAACTTGCTTTTGCCAGACGGTAACGGGTGGACGTTCCTATGCCGTGGGAATGGAATTGACAAACATTCATTCAGCTTGACTCATAGCTTCGCTGTCAGAGTAACAACCTTGTCACGGAATGTTCTAGCGTCTAACGCCTCGCTGTACAACAGGCCATCTGGCGTCTCTTCAAAAATCGCCTCATCCACTTTCTCTATCTGATCATAAAATGGGCTTATTCTATCGTGGAGTACACTTACTGCAGCTGCCGTGACCTCTTGATTTCGTCGCAAGTAGCCTTCCCCATCAGATAACAGGACATCCAGTTGGGACCTCAGGCTGTGTCGTCGTCTAAGGTGTCGTTCCATTCTGCCGTTCGTGGTCGGAGTATCTTGCCAAGACCGCAGGCGCCGCGTGTTCTGAGGTATCGCGGCTCCAAACGTCGACGGTGTTGGCGGCGTCTAAAGGTCCCGGGTTTCGGCACTATATGTCGGACCTGTGAGCCTTCCAACTGCGGCGCGGTTAACATCGAGCGAAGAACACGTCTTGCAAGATCAAAACCTTTAATGGAACTGATAAAAAAAGAAAAGAAAGAGCGCGAGCTGGCCCGGCGGTAAGGCCACGCGTTACCTCGTGATAGGCGTCAATGATGATGATTAGTCGTCTGCTGCGAGGGATGAAGAAAAGGAAGCCACAACAATGACGACAAGACTGTTGGTCACCTGGGCTTCCAGAAAACGTGTGACCGCATCAGATGTCGCCACTACTGGCCGGGCTTCTCTGCTAGTGTAGCAAAATACTTTGCATCATGCGCCCTTTGTCAGCGTCGAAAAAAAAAACGGACAACTGCAACCACTTCCGTGTTCGATGGAACCATTCGAGGTCGTTGGCGTCGCTCTGTACGGTCCGCTTCCTGTGACTCTCGCCAGTAATTGATGGATAGTAGCAGCCGTCGACTATCTTGTACGCTACGCCGACACTGCTTCCGCGACTTCTACCTCACCTTCTGAAGTTGCCGACTTCATACTCCGAGCCCTAATCTTTCGTCACGGTGCTCCTCGAGTCATCCTAAGCGACTGCGGAAAGGCATTTCCTTCACAACTCCTAGACGAAGGGCTCAAGGCCTCCGGCACCACCCACGAAACAACCTCCAGGTACCATCCTTAAACGAACGGGCTGACTAAGCGCTTTCATCTCACGCTCTCACACATGATCGCCATGTACATCCATCGCGAGCGCAAAAACTGGGACAAAATTTTGCCATTCGTCACGTTTGTTTACACCACCTCCGTACAGCGCACAACCGGTTACTCGCCATTATACCTCGTTCACAGTCGTTTCCCTTATTATTTTCTTGAAGTCTCTTTCTTCCCTGTTCCCGTTAAACCATCTCCATCCTCCAGTGAAGAATACGTGTCTCGTCTGCTTCATTGTCGACAGCTCACCCGCCTCAACACCGAAGCAAGGCAGCAGGACAGTAAGCATGAATATGAGACATCTCTTCGCGTCGTTTCCTTCAGCCCTGGTGATGAAGTGCTGCTTTGCACAACTATGCGCACCCCTGGCTTGTGCGACCAGTTGTGCAAAAAAAAAAAACTTCAAACGAACGGGACACAACAGCAACTGTTAATACTGCCACTGCCATATCTCAAGGGAAAAAGTAGAAGTTCAGGAAGGGCACGTTGGTTTTTCTCAGCGGTGCCAGTTGAAGCTTGCACAAGAATTCAAGCTCTCTCAAGCGGCACTAAAGAGATGCTGACCTACAATAGCGGTAGGCACATGTTTTGGGTGTCATTCGTGACACTTCATGGTTTTGCAAACTCTGTAAATTGTTTGTTTCTCATTTCATCACAATTATCACCTGGCATCTAATTTCGTTGAACTATGTGTAGCAATGGACAGAGACGAGAGACGTCGTCGTGAAGGCGGCCAACGTGGCCGTGCCGCTGTCTCGCCACTTTATTGAGCGAAGGCCAAACGGAGCGGCGGCAGCTGCTGGCGTCCAGTCCGCCAGGCACGTGAACCCGTTCTAACTGTCTCGCGGCTCGAGCTCAGCATGAGCTGCGCGAGAGGCGCGGCGCGGTGTTGGTAAACGATGATGATAATGAATGGCGATGGTTATGCGCTACAGATTACTCCCCCCCGCAGAAATGAACCCGTAATACAAAATTATGGGGGCGTATATACAAGTGTACATAGCGCGAAACAAAATGTCCGTGGGCAGTCCAGGTCTTTAACGTGAAGGGACCATCGGGAGCCAATGGGTCCCTGGTGGGCGGCTCTGGGAGTTGCGCAGCGGGCGAGAGTCTTGGCGAAAGCAAGCTGTCGGAAGTAGCTGTTGGTGTTTCCTGCACGAGCGCGGCCATCGACTGACGCTTGCGCGCAGAGTGGCTCTGGACCGATTCAATAGCGAGACCGCCTGTGGGTCAATCCGACGTCGAAACTTTCCATACTGGCCCGAGCGATGGCGGCACGTGGGGGGAGGGAGTCGGTGCTGTTGCAGTTGTCAAGCTCGTCGTCCCAGTGTTCGGTCGATTGCTCTTGAGCGGCAGTTGCTCGTGATGACGGATCTTGGGTTCGACAGGAAGCGCACTGGATACGGAAGAGGGACGGGAAGTTGCGTCAAGTGCAGTCACCGAAAAATCTTGGGGGGCCAGATCAGGGGAGCATGTACGCGGCACGGCAGGCTGGTTGCCTGCCTGCGTGGTTAGTTGGGCACACGTGGTCTGCTGTACCTGTGGCGAGCCAGATGAGCGGTCCTCGAGAGTTTCCGTCATGGTTGCAACATCCCGCACGTTCGGCCGTGGCTGGTGAGGGGGTGCGAACCTCTGCTGTGGTTGTTTTCGAGGTCGATGGTGGTCTTTGGTTGCAAGACGCGCAGAGCGTTGATGCCGATGGAAGGTTCGGTTGGTCGAAGGAAACTCGGTCGGTGACCATGTCTGTGGCAGACTCCCGGGCGTGCGGCGAGGTTACCGTCGTGGAGTCTGATGTGTCAGAGGTGTCACGAGCCGTTGAGGTTGGGGAAGACGGGCGAGTGGTAGGCATGCGTGACGGACCCTCGTACCTTCGGAGACCCTCGGGGAGGTCCTCGGGAAGGTCGGTCCACGCAGGGGCGTCTTCTACCTGGTCGTCGTGGTCGGGCGCAGGAATGGGTGCTCCTGTGCCCGGACCCGAGGTAAAAGGAATCGTAGCCGGGGAAGAAATGTCGTAGTAAAGGGAGAGCTGCGGGCTGGCTTTTAGAGCTGGAGTCGACGGAGGGGAAACCCGGAAGTCGCGGCTCATAGGAAGCGGGCGGTAGATTTCCCCGTAGGAGGCCAGCACCGCTGTGCAGAGGTCGTCGTATGGCTGCTGGCTGGATGTCGACGCGGCCGCGAGATGGCGGAGCTCAACCGGGGAGGGCGTGTAGCAGGATGGCGTGCATCTCCGGTTGTGCGGTGACGCCATCCACCATGAGAATGGCATCCAGCTGCTTAAACCACACTCGGGGGTAGACCGGGTTGAACGGTGGCACTTGCGGGTAGGGACGTCGAAACATGGCAGTGGCCGCTCGTCGAAAGGCGTGTTGTCCGGGTCACCACTGTAGCGAGAGACAGAGACGAGAGACGTCGTCGTGAAGGCGGCCAACGTGGCCGTGCCGCTGTCTCGCCACTTTATTGAGCGAAGGCCAAACGGAGCGGCGGCAGCTGCTGGCGTCCAGTCCGCCAGGCACGTGAACCCGTTCTAACTGTCTCGCGGCTCGAGCTCAGCATGAGCTGCGCGAGAGGCGCGGCGCGGTGTTGGTAAACGATGATAATAATGAATGGCGATGGTTATGCGCTACAGATGCAACAAGCAATATACGACTGTTATGTAAAATATGACTTAACTGTACAACATGATGGGACTTTTACAGTACGCTTGCAGTGCTCACTTTACCTCCCATTTCACAGCTGCTGCTTTCCTGCGACACAACAATAAGTGTTCTATAAATATGTAGCTCGCGGATTTGGCGACAAAAATTAGAGAATGCTTGTGTTTCGCCTTCAACCGCGGATCACCCTAGCTTAATCAGGTTTCGGTGCGAGGTTACTTTTTCGTGCCGCGAGGAAAGGAACATCTGTGCGCGCTATGCTGGCTGTTTCACACTATCCTAGCATGTCTACAGCAAGAACGTTTGTGAGGCGCTCTGTACTCCATGTTTCTTCATTTTCCGAATTGGCGAAGTACCCCATAAGCGTCCCTAAGCTGCCGCGCGCGCCCTTGAGGAGCCTTACACTTTGTAATGGGTGGCCTGCTTAAAAACATCCACTAGTAGCAAGAAAGAACTCTTCCCGCTACATGACATTCTTATAGCGTTTTTTAACGCAGAAATTTCAAGCACTGGTGTAGCTCTGTGGTAGAACACCTGCTTACCATACGGAATTCCTGGGTTTGATTCTCACTCGAACCAGGATTTCTATTAACTATTTATTCGTATCTATTTAGAATTTCCGCTCAGGTGCAACGGGGATTTTTTCGACCCTGACGCCGACACCACAAATCCTGCGAAACAAGCTGTTCAAAGGGGCATCCTGTTCAAAGGGGCATGGATTTTAACCCAGCCGCGTAAATCACCTTACAGCGGGGTGCATGAAAAACCGGAAAAATGAGCAGAAATAGTGTGCTTCAGCTGCATTCTGGTGCATTTTAAAATACTTCAGCCGGCACCATGCAGGACATCGCCTCAAAACACTTGTTCCCTTTTAGTTGTAAAACAATTTCCGCATGGTACGCTGAATCAGTCAGTAAAGAATCACGACAGGTTTATTATCTGAGGTAAAGGAGCATTGGCTTCGCCATTCATAAAAGTATCTCAAAAAAAGAGATCCCGCTTACCTTTTTGGGCAATGAGTATTTGATTCGCCTCCATCGGCAATAAAGCAAGCCACATACTTCTAGAAGATAAAGAAATCAACAACGATTTAAAATTGAACAGAACATTTGTCTGGAATGCACAATAAATATAATGTAAAAAAAGTTGGTGTTTCTTAAAACACCTCTTAGTAGGAGGCTTAGTCGGCATGTGTAACGTAACAAACCAATTCGGTACGTACGACTAGCGCTAATGTGGTGCGATCGCACCAAGTCACGAACAAAACTAAGTGTACCAAGTAATCAAGCGAAGCAAATGTTTTCGTTTGAATTTACTTTTAAATTTTTAAGTTATCTATATCACATTTCTATTATGCTACACGTTATTGGCAATGAGGTAAACGAAAGCTACAGCGAAAGAGCAGTATATCTTATAATTTTGCATAACTGAACATTAATAAAAGCAACATATATTAAAGTCTACCCTCTTCATTACCAAGCTGTACGGGAACGAAGGTTGCCACGCGTTTTATGCTTTTCATTTAGCCCAATCGCATGAACTGTGTCATAAAAAACGTCGCCACCTTGCACTAGTGGTGCAAGGCTGGACTGAATGCGTAGCTTAGAGTCTACCTAGCAATATTAGCAATACCCTAATTAGTGTTTTCGCAGTTAGCATGATGTTAATAGCTGTCTTAGTTTGTACGATCATTATGAACATTATGACCAAGCATGTTCTTAGTTCGGGAGTATTAACTAGCATGGTCCAAATTAGCGTACCGCTACTAAACACAATCCTAAGTAGCAAAGTCTTTTCTTCTGTTCTTTTCCGCTTCATTCCCCGTCTACTTCTTTCTATTTTCTTTATTTGTTTCTGTCATTTTCATTGCATTCTTATACTTCGTCCTCTTTTGTTTTCTTCATAAGGTATGCACACTGAAGAAAAGTCTTATTGCACATTGATCGTGAAACCGTCAATGGGTAAGCTGGCCACACGCCTTATTACATGCCACCTTAGTAGATGATACCAAAAAAGTACTACACCTATCTTCATTTCTTGAATGTGCCTCCCCAAGAGCAAATTGTATTTATTTAGACAAGAAAATAACAATGAACTTGCGCCAGCGGACTTAATGTAGTGCATGCTCTAGGCGCTACCTAGTTTTCTGGTGGAGCAAAATGGCGGAACAAAAAACTTAACCAGCTCGGTTGTTAGATATTTGTAATGGGCAGATCTTTCATCAACGATTTCAGCGTCTCCTTTCTCAGGAAACATGGTTGCCCAACGCTCTAGTGCAATTCCTCCTCAGCACTCATGCTCCTTTCTTGTTCCTGATTCTGCCTGCTTCTCTCCTACCCGAGGAGAGCACACTGGGCAAGATGGTACCTCAGGCAAGCCTGTCTGTTTTCTGAATAAATTCTTCTTTTGTTCACGCTTCCATAATTCGACAGTAATCAATTTCATATTGTCTTTGGAACGGAATGCGCGAAGCACTACACTGGAGAGAAAGCGCGTTTGCTTGCAATAAAATAGGTCTGTTCAGCATTTATATGGTTGGCACGCCGGTCGTATTGCACCGGATACCCTGACGATTGCATTGATAAGTACATACTTTTGAACCCATTCCTCGGAATCCTGAAAAAGGGAAAAGTGATGGTTATCATGAGCTGGAAATTATTAATAAAGTCACACTTATATCAACTCATGAAGCATTAGAAGCATAATAGATAAACACGAGAACATAATATGTAACTGCCACTGAAAGCTGCGCCAGCGTATTTCACTAGCAGTCAGATATCCATCACAGCCGTACCTGAATACCAGTGATGTTCAGTAAATATAAGTGACAGTCTTACCTTTGCGGCTGTTACTCTGCCAAGATGGTCTTATTTATAAATTATGAGAAAGCTCAATTAGGTAGCCGTGCTATGGGAGCAGTGAGCGAATTTTGTTTCAAGCACAGCGTCCAGCCATATAAGCTGTTCAATGACAGGTCAAATGAAAAAAAAAACGCTGTTCATTGTTTCTTTCGTTCAACGAAGAATTACATATTTTATCGCACGGGGACGACAGCGAGGTCATAGAGTAGCTAGTGCCCAGTTCGAGTAGACCTGATCATGCGATCGGAGATTAGCCAGGTCACATACAGATCTGATATAAATTAGACCTTCTTTTTTAAAGTTCGATCGCAAAATTAAAAAAAAAGCTGCATTGGTGTTAAATATACGCTTATAGGACGCATGGAGAGCCTTTGAGTGCACTCTGGTCACAATCTGCCGCAACGCTATGGAGGAGCAGCTTACTATGCTGCTGCAGCTGCCGCGCAAAAGCTCTGAGAGTTGAGCAGAAGCTTCATAGAGCTGCGTGCTGCGTTAGGAGACTATATGGCTGTGAGAGCTGGTCTCTGACAAATTTAGGCGATACTGCAATTCAGTTTTCCCATTTTTGCATAAATTAGAAATCTGACTGCTTCGGATATGAGTTCGTGCAGACGAATATTGTGCGCACGAATAAAAAGCCGTAGACTTGTCATGTGCCCGGCAGTTGACTGACCTATATAGAAGCATATTCGATAAGCTGGCCATGATTCTCCACTTCATGTGAAGATTGTATAAATTACTATAGCGCAAATTGCCGCAGAATTTTGTTTAAAAAGAAAAGAACTCATTGAAAGGGACCTTTCTGACGATATGCGTGCGCGGAGTAGTGACTAAGCAGACCGCGAAAACGACGAATATGACCTGCTACACCTGCCGCACTTGGCAGCACACAGTACACTCGACCAATGAGCTCCACGTGGGTTAGGAAGAGGAGACGTCGAGAGTTTGTAAAGAACAACGATGGAGCCCCACAGTCGTGCAGGGACGTGGTAGTGTCCGGAGCACCTCCAATGACGTCCGTACAGTTTCTTACCGAACGGTCACACTCATTCCTTGGAATCTTATCGCCTTGGGTTACGCATGGTTTCTTTGATTTTGTATGTTCCACAATACAATCTTGCCTGCTGTTCTTCCTTAAGTTTTGTACATACAATGCGGTCTTCTTGTGCGTGGGCAAATGGCCGTGTTTCTATTAATGACTACTACGTCATCGCTTTATTTCACGAAAGCGATGCGCCTTAGTTTCGTGACCTGTAACACAGCAGACATGATGTTTCAGCAGCGGCTTCATATTTGTTGGACACTTCGACTAGCTCCTTCACCACAACTTTCTCGTGCAGTTCCTCACATATATCAAGTTGAAGTGTGGTCAGTCCATGCATTATTCACTGCGACACTCGGTCGGGGATTCATTGCAAGTATGTTTTAACTATAACTGCATTTAAAATAAGTATACAATGAGAAGTCATGACTGTTATGCGCGTTCCTTTCGGGTTGAGAAGCTGGTTCAGCTAATCGGCGCAAAAGCTTCTTCATCACCTCGGCAACCGCAGCCCGTCCTCACTTCGAGAACCCATACCGCGCTGCTTTTATTAACTTTTCTTTCAGTCCGCTCTCACTGCTTAACTGCGGGCTAGCATTCCTCTATTAGGAAGCGTGTTCGCCACTTTGATTCTTGGTGGGATTTTCTGGCAGCCGCATTATAACCGACCTTTCATTCCAGGGGACTGAAGAATAAGCGGACTGCATGAAGATGGAGTTCCATGGGAGGGTTAGGGGTAGTCAGAAAAAATGGCGTCATGTTCTAGTGCGATTCCACAGTCCACTTATAACGTAATCGGTTACGTTATAAGTGGACTGTACTGTGTATTTTAAAGAAGTCTGGATATAAAGGTTCAGCAATAGTGTATGTGCTGTATTCAGCAACATGAAAGTGGTCATTATGTGCTGTGTTGGTGCTGTCACACATGGCAATGCAGGCAACACATTGAGCTCAAACGCAAAAGAAAATCATAGGATTATTTGAAACGTGCGTTTCTGTTGTAAAGTTCTAGATGGGTTGTATAGAAAGGTGCAAGGAAAAGTGAAAATATGGCTCTCTTTTTGGTGCCCCTAAGGCTGCATTGCTTTCGATTAGGCTGTCCCAAAAGGAAAGAGTGTATGCCCATTTTCGTGCCATCTGGGATTTACACAATGTGCTGTTGTCCCGTGGAATGGCCTAGGCTTCGAGCACTGTATCTAGTGATTTCAAAATGCAAACTTTTAAAGTGTGTTTGGGTAACAAGAGGTTTTCGTGTGTTACAAATGTGTACAGCCGCGCCCACGTCTATGTAAAGCGCACGAGGAGGCGGCTTTGTTTTGCGGGGTGGCACATTGTGGCAGACGAGGACTGTGATGGGGTGTGCCAAGGAGCATACCCACGCAGAACCACGTAGATTTCATGGAACTAGAAATGATGTTGGTAACCGCCTTCTGTTTTTCCAGCTGTGCGCTTTACCCGGGGTCATTACTCTTAGATTTGCGGGATTTGCGGGATTTGCGGCCAACTGCTTGTCGCTGACCAAGCCTGTTTTGTTGCATTTTAGCTTTCAAGCCAGGAAGCAAGCGCATCGGGAAGCCTGCGCTGTATGCGCGATCTCGAACACCATCTGGAACGGACCGGTGCATCACCGTACGTGGGCCTTATCTCCCGCCACGTGGTCATCGCGGCCACCTTGCGCACCACCAAGCGCAAGCGCACTCATCGCCGAGCGCAGCGCCCTCCCATCAACTATAAGACGACGTGTCGACAACTACCGAGCGGGATTTGCGGCCAACTGCTTGTCGCTGACCAAGCCTGTTTTGTTGCATTTTAGGTGAGTGTATCTTGCCAACAAAACTTGTGTAGTTATATTTTCGGCTGCAAATCCCAACTGTGTTCGTCTGTAATGGGTATAGACCTCTGCACATATCGCGTTCGTGTTGGCTGCTTCGCTTGTAGCGGCAGAGTAAAGCGAACACGTAGCATAGTGTGGTTGCGTCCGACTACCGTCGTTGCTAAAATTTGCGTGGCAGGGCGGCTATCTCTTGTGTTGTTTTGTGTAGCGCACCTGTTGCTTCGCGCGGGAGACGTCGAATCGAACCCTGGTCCTGACAAGGTCGACCAACTTCTTACCATTGTCAAGGATATGGTTCCGTCTAGCGAAAAATTTCAGAAAGACATCTTAGGGCAAGTGAAAGATGTCCAGACGAACATAACCGAAATAAAAAGGCGTCTTTCCAAAATAGAAGGATCCTCCGGAACTGGTGAGGTCGTTCAGATGCTTAAGGACACCCACAACAAACTGGAAAGCATAGAATCCAGACAATCGCAACACTCCTCTTTGGTTGTAGACGACCTTAACAACAGAATGCGCCGAAATAACCTTATCTTTAAAGGAATCATTGAGCAAGACTCGGAGACATGGCAGGAAACAGAAGGGCTCGTAAATGAGTTCGTTTCTAAAAACTTAGGGATTGCAGCTGGTGAAATTGAACGTGCTCATCGAATAGGACAAAAAAGACCGGGCCATACTCGGCCAATAATTGTGAAATTCCACAACTTCAAAGAAAAAACCAACGTACTGAAAAATGCATTTAAATTGAAAAAGTTAGAATCGTCTCGTGTGTGGATTGAAGAAGACTTTTCACCGAGGATGCAGCTAATTAGGAAGAAGCTCCGAGATTTCGCTCGTTCCAAACAAAAACTTGGTGAAAAATTCAAACTTCTGTTTGACAAGCTTCTACTAGATAACACGATTTACGCCTTGGATCAGACCACGAACGAAGTAAATGCCCTGCCGAAGCGTCAAGTCCCCGCGAAAACCCAGTGACGAAAGCAGGAACGCTGTGATACGCATCTGTCCATTCTTGTGTCAAACTTCCGCAGTCTGTTTCGTAAGCAAGATCACCTGTGTTCTTATTTTGAATCATGTTCGGCAGACATAATTCTAGGCACTGAAACCTGGTTGTCACTCGACATTTCTGATCATGAATTGTCCCTGTCTCGTGAATTTTCGTTGCTTAGGAAAGATAGGGTTGAATCGAGAGGGGGGTGGTGTGTTGGTCGCGGTAAAAAATAGTTTAGAAGCTTGTGTTATTGAAACTAATTCCTGCCTCGAAATCTTATGGATTGCTCTGTGTCTACCCACACGTAGGACCTGTGTTATTGGCGTCTGCTATCGCCCACCTGATTCGTCTCACGAATTTCCTGATTATTTAAACGAGTCTTTAAGTTTTGTTCAAGACAAGTACCCAACATCGCCAATATTTCTTGCCGGAGATTTCAACTATCCTAATATTGAGTGGCAAGCATGGAGACCCCTGGATAGCACAAGAAAACGTGAATGTCAACGTTTTCTTGACATACTCTCGTCATTTGGTTTGCACCAAATGGTCTCTGTTCCCACTCGTGGTGATTCGCTTTTAGACCTTATATTAACTACGGAACCAAATAATGTTTCGGTGAACGTTTTGGATGGCGTCAGCGACCACAATATCTTGCATTGTGAGGTCGTATGCGCTCTGCAAAAGGGTGAAAATAGCGCGAAGGTTATATTTGATTACAACCGAGCGAATGTAGACGGGCTTATCACTGACCTTTCAGCCTTTTCTATCGACGTTTTGCAATCATTTTACCAGCGCGACGTCAATACAAACTGGGTACTTCTTCGTGACAAGATGATCACGCTAAAACAAAAACATATTCCTAGAATCAAAATAACCACCTCCACGCATAGCGCTTGGTTTACGACGCATGTGAAACGCACTATTAACAAAAAGAAACGTTTATACTCCAAAGCTAAACTATCAGCATCTGAGGAAGACTGGAGGCTCTATCGCGAGCATGCGCACGTATGCGGAATTGAAATAACAACAGCCAAAGATAAATTTTTCAACCGCGACATTTCAAACATGCTTCGCAATGACACTAAAAAGTTTTTGGAAAGTTCTTAAGCCTAATTACGCAACAAATTCGACGGTGTCCCTATCCAAGAATGGTAACATTCTTTCTCCGACACGTGTCGCTGCAGAATTCAACGAGTTTTTTTCGTCTGTTTTCACGAATGAGGCCTCTGTTCCAGGTAACCTTGATGTCCCTATCTTGCATTCAAGCATGCTCGACATTAATAATACCCCGGAAGGGATACACTCCTGCATTGATCGTCTTCCGACTAATCCGGCTCCTGGTCCTGATGGCATCTGCCCTAAGCTTCTCAAAATGTCAAAACCTGCAATATGTAACACTTTGGCCGTACTTTTCCAGCAGTCTATCGACACGGGATGCGTCCCAAATGATTGGAAGGAAGCTCGCGTAATTCCCATATTTAAATCTGGTGACCCATCTGAGCCATCAAATTACAGACCAATTTCTTTAACTAGCACGTGTTGCAAACTCCTAGAACATATAATTTCTTCTGCTCTCATGAAGTTCCTTACAGAACATGACTTTTTCTTTATCAATCAGCATGGTTTCTTACACGGTCGTTCTTGCGAAACGCAATTGTTCGAATTAATTAATGACTTGCATCACTCTGTTCACTGCTTGCATCAAACTGACGCTATATTTGTTGACTTCGCCAAGGCCTTCGACAAGGTTCCTCACCTGCGGCTTGTTCATAAACTTACAGGTCTTAACATAAATACAAAAATTGTTAGGTGGATTACCAACTTCCTAAGTACCCGGTACCAATATGTATTCGTTAATGACCAATCGTCTCCGTTAATTCACGTCAAATCTGGAGTACCGCAGGGTTCCGTGCTCGGGCCTATCTTGTTTTTAGTTTATATTAACGATATTAGTAATGGTATGCATTCCACAGTTAGATTATTTGCGGATGATTGCGTGATTTACAGACAAATTACTAACCCTCAGGATACCAGGTACCTTCAGTCTGACCTTGAAAATCTTAGTAAATGGTGCATGGATTGGCAAATGCAAATTAACGTAAATAAAACAAAAGCTATCAGGTTCGGGACAACGGTTAACCCCGTGTTATACGACTACACCTTGAACAACATGCCCATAGACTCTGCTTCCACAATAAAATACCTTGGTGTCCATTTGTCATCTGACCTGTCATGGAATGCTCATATAGACGCAATTGTTAGTAAAGCATCGCGAACACTTGGCTTCATAAGGCGAAATTTGCATCTGGCAAACTCAGAGACTAAACTTCTTGCTTACAAGACCTTAGTACGCTCAAAAAATTGAATATGCCTCCTTAATCTGGAATCCGCATCAGGCCTACCTCAAACAGAAACTGGAATCTGTACAAAATAAGGCTGCTCGCTTCATCACAAAAAACTACTCACGAACATCAAGCGTAACTGAAATCAAATCTTCACTTAGTTTAGCTCCTCTAGAAAAGCGCAGATTGCTGACACTATTGTCCTTCTTTCATAAGCTTCACTTCAATCAGTCGTCCCACGATACCTTCAATATCAGACCAGCTAGTCATATAACGTCGCGACTCGATCACCAACATAAAATTGAACCTATTTTCGCCCGCACTAATCTGTTTTTTTCACTCGCCACTTCTCCTCGCCATTCGTGAATGGAATGCTCTTCCTGCTGACATTGTAGGCATTATGAATCATGACTCAATTGTAGATAGTCTAAGGTCATTACTAGAACTTTGAGCTAATTGTTATCAAGACGTGTACCCCCTTCCCTCTGGCGCTGATTTTCGCTTGCATCTCCTCACGTTGCGTTTTAAGATGTAATTCTATTTGTGCTCTGTGAAGAATTCTTATAACTCTTTCGCTTATCTAGTTTATTTAGTGTTCCTATCAGTGTCATGTGATACTCCTGATGTTATTCTTAAGCGCTTCAAGTCTTTAACGAATTGTTACCTTATAATTTTTTTTACACATTGTATATTACTGTCACATGTAGTTGTTTTTACACCATTTCATGTTTACATGTTCTTCTTCATCTATTCTTACTTTATTGTTTATTGTGTATTTTATTTATTGTTACATTCACTGTATCGCCCCTATGTAATGCCTTCTGGGCCTTTAGGGTACCTGAATAAAAAAAGATGTGACTGCGTATATCATAACAGTCAGAGAACACACATATTTTGTTCTGAAAAAGACGGGCAAAAGACGGGCGCGTGTAATCAGCCCCAACACGTCATTTTTGGAGATCAAGATGCCGGAAGCGCACTGAGGTGAAGTGCATACTCAGCTAGACATTTCCGCTCTTCAACGTTGTCACTCATGTATATCAATTCTTCATGTCTAGTAGACCCCGCATGCTCATTGGCAAACACGTCAGACCCCGCAACCACCGCAAGGTGTCCCCCACACCATCCCTGAGCGAGGTCGACCACTCACATGCTCTAAGAGACATGGACGTTGCTGTACACGCACATGACCTCATCTTCTGGTTTGGAGGGCCATTCAACTAACAAAGAGGGTATTCAAATTTCACGCCAAAATTTACTATAACTTTAGGTGCACGAATGCTTTATCAGAGCGAATTTTTATTATTTCATGAATGGTTTTCGAGCTGCTATCATGCAACAATCATCAGAGGGTGTAGTGTATATAATTATGGAGAAAATCAACTACGTTGACCTTCTGTGCTCGGACATTTCTTCATACCACACTTTAATAAATCTGGCCCTGTGCAAGCCTTAAGTTCGTGTCATGGCTCTATTTGCAGCAACCAACCGAAACATGAGAAGAAAGGCGGAGCCTAACCATATCTAATAGCACTAGGAAAAAGCTTGGCATCAACAGAAAAAAATTGAAAAAAGCAAGGTCGGACACTAGCTCCGCTGCTGGTTCCAGCCGTGCGTCACTACTTCAAGCTCCACTTTGTTACCAAGAGCTTCCGCTAAATAAGTTTGCAGGGTAGAGCCCATGAACCCTCCCCCCACCCCACCCCCCCCCACACACACGCCCCGTAACTCGCACCTGTGATTATTATTATTATTGACCTTGCGTATGAACGCTACTGCACATGAATACGTGTGAGTAGATGATAGTATAAAAGTGAGCCCACATAAGGCTGTTATTAACGCAGAAGTTGAGAAGCGTTCACCATAGGTAGGCAAAAAAAGTGGACCTCACTCCGGCTCACTAAAAAAAAATATGTTGCCCTTTAGAATTCCTCCGACACATCCCCACAAAAGTTTTCCTCAACAAAACTGGCTCGTACTGAGACTCACCTTTAATGTAAAAATGAAGCCCAGAACAAAACACGAAGAAAAAAAATTCCCCATCTCGCGCTAAAGGAAACCATGTGTGGATTCGAAGCAGCGGGGAGTAAGCTTGAGCGGGAGGAACGTCGCCGCTCTCATTTCACGGCAGCGGTTCGGGCGCTCATCGCGGCGCTGCACAGGAGAGAGAATGAGGCGCGCTCCGTCATTTTTATACCGCGGAACTACCGTGGTGCCCTCAGCTGAGTATTCAGCTGTCGCACCACCTGTCGCTCGCCGCTCCGTAGAGGATTCCTAGAGGAGAGAACGGGGGGGAACCGTATGAGAGGAGAGAGAGAGGGGGATGCGCATGCGCTGTGGGACGCGGGAGCCGCTCCGTAGAGTAGACGATTCCTAGAGAGAGAAAGGGGGTGAGCGTAGGAGAGAGAGGGGGGGGAGGGAACGCGCATGCGCTGTGGTGGTGTGGGACGCGGGAAGGAGGGACGGACTAAGCCCCCCTCCAAACACATGCAAGCAAGATCAAGGAATGGGGTCAACCTGGGCGACAGACACCACCTGCCTAGCCATTGCTAAGCAGCCTCTCTGTGCTCTCGGCCATGACTATGATGACTGTGGTAGGGTTGACGGCCTTCATATTACTACAGTGTTCTGGTTGGCATAATGGGTGCTTCCCTACTTCATGATAGTGGCCGGACGCGGGGCGCGGGACGCGGGTCGGGGGGACGCGGGACGGGGGGACGCGGGAGGGACGGACATAGCCCCCGAGCATAAGATGCTTCGCATCTAGAAAGAGAACCAAGACACAGGCGCACTCGGACTCTTTCCAGACTCACTAAACTTATCTTATTTGTAGTCTCTCCGATTCAAACTTACCGCTCGACCTGTGGAGCCGGGTGAGTCGGCATGTGAGAGTTTGCCGACCTCTGCTGGTCAGAAAATATGAAACCAACACCTAAATCACGCACCTTTAATTTTCAGGAAAATGAATATACTATGTGGATGTATGTGTGCGTAACAAGCCGATGCCATATGCATCAATGCTTCACACGTTCCTTCGCCACTTCTCATTACTATTTTAACATTACATCAGCGTTGTCCCTGTGTTTTGTAGAGCCTAGTACCGCTGTTACTTGCAGTATTGTAAGCTCATGGAAGAGGGTATTGGGTGAAAATCTGGAATTATCTACGTTGCATATTGTATTGCATAGTTCTTGAGCGTAACTTTTTGGATATATTAATAGGATGCATGCGTAGCCAACCCCGCTTCATTGTCCATTCCTGAAATAACTGAAGTGTCACTTATTTTTCAAGCGCGAACGACTTATTAGCAAACCAAATGCACTTTGAGTGTTTTTATCTATCTATCTATCTATCTATCTATCTATCTATCTATCTATCTATCTATCAAGGCGTCAACGAGAGCACCCGATGTCTGGGTGCTCTCGTGATCACCTCTTTAACATAGTGTAGACCAAAACTGGCATGGTAAGGTACTTTGACAAATATACTGTCTGGCCATGACCTGAATAACGTGGACATCCTGTCGCGAACGTCGTGACACGCTTTCCTTCGGACACGTGTGGCACGTATCCATGCACCACCCGCCGCGGCATTCGGGTGTGCGCCACAGGTAAATGGAAGTTTAAGTATACCCAGGAACCGCGATAACAGATATTGTACGAAAGTTGGGTCCATTAGCACAGACGTTGGTAACTAAATGCGACAGCGTTAAAGAAATCAGACATTGGCAGCGTTGACCAGACGAATGTAAAGAATAAAAGTCGGGATGACAGCAGGAATTGAACCCAAGCATCTCCGCGGCAGTCAATTATCCTGCAACACGGCCATGCCAGGTCTAGAAACTGCTGTGGAAAAAGACCTTGTGCAAGTTTAATGTGAGTGCAACGTTTATTAGTTGCCAGCACTGCATCGTTGGTTGCAGTGCTGGCTATCTGATTTGATAACAGTGCAATAGACCTTACATACGTACTTCTGTGCTGCAGGCGCCATGCCAGGTTAACGTAAATTGTGGTTCCAGCGTTGCCTACGCTTTTATAGCAGTCTAAAAACATTACGAAGCATTACGATTGTATTTTGACGATTCAGCAAACTATATAGAATTGGTACTCGACCCCAGAAGAATGCGCTAACGAAAGTTACGTAGGATATTGGCATCATCGCGACATAAAGCGCTCTTTGTTGTGAGAATACCGACGCATGTGCTGTAATGTTAATGCTGACGTTACGTCAGACCATAAGTTACACTTTAAACGCCAGCGTAGTCGACGCTTTCGGTAAGCCGACGATGTGTACTGAACTGCTATATCGACAAAACAATGCACGTCGATCCACGGCCAACGGTTGGCTCAAAGCAAAAAAAATTCAGCGTCAGGACAAGTTGCTGGCTGCTTCGGAAGAAACCTGTAGCGACATTATCATCGCCATTGATCATCATCATCATCACCACTTTCTAGCCACCACACCGCGCCTCTTCCGCCGCTCATGCCTGGATCAACTACTACCTGCGCTAAAATTTTCAAGAACACGGACGAATCAAACAAGGACGTTTTTTAGGGGCGAAGCTCCTTAAGCCGTGGGTCGTGCGTCCTCGATGTATGTAGTAGGTAGCCACCTCTCGTTTAGTTCTTGGAATGTCCGCTAGATGGCGGTACTTGTATATGATGAATATATTTAGGGGCGAAGCTCCTTACGGCATCACCTCGGCGGTCCTCGGTTGTCCATGCATTCTGAGTAGCCAGTGCGCACTGGATTTCAACCTCCAAGGTAGTGCCTGTGTGAGATGTCTCCTGTGCGTGATTAAACAATAAAAAAATTCACAACGTACATGTAAAATTAAAGTGAGCTGCGAGTCGCCATGACTCTCATCGACCCTTTAGTAGAAATGCGCCCGATCTCACGTCGTTGATGATGTACTGCGCAGAATTTGCGTAAGATTACCGGTTTACCGACGCACCTCCGAAGCTTCGCCCACTCATCATCATTCCCTCCGTGGATATGGTGCCGTCATCTCCAGTTCTCGTCTCGTTTCCGAGAGGGCGCTGTCCTATAGACATGCGTACAATATGGCGGTTGGGTGAAGGTACGCTAGGTGGCGTTGGCGGTGCAGCTGCTCTCCGACTGCGCGGACCGCCGTACGAGTGCGCTTGCCGGATCGTGCTGCTTGGCGGACCATGGACGACGACCGGTCGTTGAAGTTTGAATAAAATTTCACACACACTATCGCTTTGATTACTGCTGGGCGAAACCACTGAAGATTTCACGGTGTAACCATGATTGCTTCAGGCACCATAACTCTCATCGACCATTTAGTATAAACGCGCCCGATTCACGTCGGTGATGATGTACCGGGCAGAATTCACGGAAGATTCACGGTTTACCGATGAACCTCCGCAGCTTCGCCCACTCATCATCATTCACTCCGTGGATATGCTGTGTTTTTTGTTTCGTCCTTTGTCTTGAAAATTTTTGCGCAAGAAATAGTTGATCATGGAGTACCAACTAGCTCGGACCCACACCTTGTCATGCCTGGAGTTCGAGGCGCCAGCAGGAAAGAACGCGTTCACGCTCCTGGCGGTTTGGACGCCTGCAGCGCCCGCCGCTCTGCCTCGGCCTCAAAAATAAATTGCCGAGATCGTCATTGTTAAAAAGCAGCGCAAAAAGACGAAACACGAGATGAAGGAGAACACAGTCCAGCGCTTGTCCTGAGTCCTCCTTCATCTTGTGTTTCGTCTTCTCGCGCTGCTTTTTTAACAATGAAGTTCAACCAACTCACCCAGTTTTGTACGCTGCCGAGATCTGCACGGCCCCTTCGGCCGCCTTCACGTCTCTGTCGTCTCTCGTCTCTCGTTACAAACCGATTACCAGAAGACGTGGGATCTGCCGAAGCTTTTTTCCCTCCAGTGTGATTATCGCACCGCGAACCTATTTTTGCCGCGATGGTGGTTATGGGAATTAATATGCCTAGTCTACTATGCTATTCGAGGGGGGCACCGTGCAAACAATGTGATGGTAGCTATCTGTGTGCTATTCTATAGTGTCTGCGGTGTGAAAGTTGTGGGCAGTAAGCTAAAGCCACTCAAGCATGGCTTTCACATTGTTTCCCTATGAGGAACCAATGGCTCCACAGAGACGTGAAAGCATTGCGTCACCAAATAAAGTGCATCAATTGATGACACTTGGTTGTCATTTTCGCTAAATGGGCGCAACAATACACATAAACTGCTAAATAGCAGGTCTGGCTTAGTATCCTGCATCCAGACCTTGATATGCAGGGAGTGATACGCATATCATCACATGCAGTGTCTCAGACTGCCACATACGTACAGACCGTCTCTCCCAGAGCGCCGACACTTGGACCCGGTCACCCGACTGCGTCGACCACCCAATACCGTCTGTCCATTCTACAAGCTAAGTTCAGCGACCTCGCTGTGCTGTCAATAGAATTTTCTTTCTTTCTGCCCATTCTATCCCTTCCCCCACGACAGCTGCTCCTCTTGTTCCGCCACTCCGACACTGACCACGCTCACGTAATTTCGCACGAGCAGAACAGACCACCGCATGCTGACTGCTACAGTCAGACCTAAAATGATGTATTGCTGTTCACCGACAGGGTGCCGGAAGTTTTTTTCTGCAGTAAGCCCGAAACAATTATCGAGCTTAATATTGCGTGTGTTTTAGGCATGCAATAAATAGAGCGAGAGCTATGAATTTATCTCCACTTGTCAGACATCTCCATCGAACTACCATGAAGTGCTTCTTGGACCACTCGCCAAAACGATGGCGAAAATAATAATAATAATAATAAAAAGCGTCACAGCTCCGCGCGCTACAGAAAAATTACACCATCTCCCGCTAAAGGGAACCATGTGTAGATGTGAAGCAGCGGGCGCTAACGCTTACACTGGCGGTGGCGTTGACCCTGGCCCTATCGCAGCGTTGCGCAGGAGAGAAAACTAAGGAGGCGCAAAGCACGCAGTGATGGAGCGGTGTTTCCTACTGGAACATGCCAATCGCTGCTAATGGGCAATGAGAGACAGAAGACTCCGACTGGACACAGAGACCCGCACTCCGCTTTTAGTTACCACGCACGCTGCGAATTTTTATTGTTCAACAACGCACAGGAGAAATCTTCCACCGGCACCACCTTGGAGGTCAAGATCCATTGCCATATATACGGGATGGCCAGTGAACGGTTGTGCAGCGCGAGCAGTCGGTTTTTTCAACCAAGAAACTCGCTAGCAGACGCTGCCTGCGTCGGCGTCGCGAGGCGAGAGAGGGGGGGAAGCGGAGGAGAGGAGAGAGAGGGGGTGACACGCATGCGCAGTGGGAGTGTGAACGCCGTGGGCAGGGATGCGTAGAGGAGAGAGGGGGGAGCGTAGGAGAGGAGAGAGAGGGCGGACACGCGCATGCGCAGGGGGAGTTAGACGCCGCGGGCAGGGATGGAGAGAGGGGGGGGAGTGTAAGAGGGGAGAGAGGAAGGGAGGCGCATGCGCAGTGAGGGTGTGGCTGCCGTGGGGAGGGATGCCTAGAGGAGAGAGAGGGGGAGAGGAGGTTTTTTATTTTAATTTTTTTCTTTAACTGTTTGCGCATGCGCAGTAAGGGTGGGCACGCGGCACACCACCACCACCACCACCACCGGATTAAGCTTCGCCATAAGATGCTTCACATATAAAAACGCCGCATTTGAGGCTACTGTTGCGTTGTGAATCTGCGATACCACATGTATAAAATCTGACGCGCTTTACCCGCAGACGGATGACTGTACAGCCAACGACTGTTCTCACCTCCATCAGTGCACAGCGTGTATCGCTTTTACGTGGACTGTGCAATTTGCCGGAACATGTTCATCCGATTAGATAGTTCAGTATTTCAGTCTTGCTGCAGCATTCTTCACCGCCAAAACCACGTGACGATATTTTATTTCGAATTCGTGACATAAGCAGGTATGTACATCCAGGCATGTTGCTACAAGTTTTATATTGCGTGGCGGGACGGATAGGGGGGTTAGAAGGTCATTTTTATGCAAACGGTGAGTGCGAGTGGTGCTGTTGGGAGACATATTCCTATGAGCGGCACTGTCAGGCGAGTGGCGAGATAGATGAAAAGTTATATTTCGCCTTGACCAGGGACCGCACCGTTCGTGCTTCCTCCTCAGCTATGTGCATGCGTCACTCGCTGCTTCATCCAGAAGATAAACTTAAAGCGAAAATTCACAATAATCCGGAGTTTTTCTTTCAAAGCTCGATACATGTCGTCTTCACTGTAGATTTCCCATTGTGGACACATGTGTTCCCGCTTAGCAAATAAACACAGCAATAATATTGTTGCGAATATATTTACAACTTATTTACAATAAGGAATAGTCCAGCAGTCAAAATGGCGGCTGTTATTTTTCCGAACACCGGCACGTCGTCTCTCTCTTCTTCGCACACTTCACCATAGTTATAGCTGCAACCCCGCAACATCGACCCCCGGCGGCGAAAGCGCCAACTCGGCGCTTGTTAGCAGGTGTTGGGCGAAAGGTACGGCTTCAGGCGAGCGACGTGGACGACGTTTGAAGATGTCGAGGGCACCGTAGGGTCCAGAGGGGCTATGTTAGGTAACGTCAATCACCTGGCGTAGCACATGGTAGGGGCCGGAGTACTTGGGCAGAAGCTTTTCGGCCAGGCCAACGTGCCGAGACGGCGGCCACAGGAGAACGAGGTCACCCGGATTAAAGCGGACGTTGCGGTGGTAACTATCGTATGTATGCTTCTGGCGGAGCTGCGAGTCCGAAAGGCGTCGATGGGCAATCTGACGGGCCTTTTCAGCTGTGCTAATAGCATGGCGAGCATATGCGGTGGGCATGTGGGCAGGTGTGGGTACGAGCGTGTCGAACGGCAAGGTCGGTTCTCTTCCATACAAAAGGTAGAAAGGAGAATATCCAGCTGTGTCGTGGCGCGAGCTGTTCTAAGCAAAAGTTACAAAGGGTAGCGCAATGTCCCAGTCGCGATGATCAGTCGAGACATACATGGCGAGCATGTCAGTGATCGTGCTATTCAAACGTTCTGTGAGGCCGTTCGTTTGGGGATGATAGGCCGTTGAAAGCTTGTGCTTGGTTGCACAAGAACGAAGGAGGTCATCGATTACCTTGGATAAAAAGTAGCGACCTCGGTCTGTGATAAGTTGACGAGGTGCGCCGTGATGTAAGATGACGTCTTGTATCAAAAAGTCGGCGACGTCTGTAGCGCAGCTGCTCGGGAGAGGACTCGTAATGGCAAAACGGGTCGAATAATCTGTAGCCACGGCGACCCATCTGTTACCGTTGTTAGAAAGTGGGAAAAGACCCAGAAGGTCGAGGCCGACGCGAAATAAAGGCTCAGCAGGTATGTCGATAGGTTGAAGGAGTCCGGCGGGGTGTACGGCTGGCTTTTTCCGGCGTTGGCAGGACTCGCAAGAAGTGACATAACGATGTACGGAGCGGTAGAGGCCGGGTCAGAAAAAGCGTCGGCGGACACGGTCGTACGTTCTGGCAACACCAAGATGAGCAGGTACTACGAGTAGTAGTTCCTGTCCCACTGGGTGCATGTTCCGGCGGTATAAGATGCCGTCTATGATGACAAACATGCGAAGTGCAGAGTCCGTCGAGTCAGTATTCAGGCGGTTCATTAGATCTCGTAGGGACGCGTCACGCCGTTGCTCGTCAGCCATGTTGGCGAAGGCGGAGAGCGAGGAAATGCAGATGGACGTGTCATCCGTTACGAGGTCCGGAGCGTCGACGGGGTACCTAGAAAGGCAGTCGGCATCCTGGTGTAAACGACCTGACTTGTAGACCACTGTGTACGTGAACTCCTGAAGACGCAGAGCCCAACGAGCTAGACGCCCTGTTGGATCCTTGAGTGCTGAAAGCCAGCATAGAGCGTGGTGGTCTGTGGTAACGGTGAAAGGTCGACCATATAAATAGGGGCGGAATCTACCAACTGCCCATACAAGCGCCAGACACTCGCGCTCAGTAATAGAGTAATTTGCGTTCGGCAGGGGGAAAGGAGCCGGCTGGCATACGCAAGAACTCGATCATCACCGGATTGACGCTGGGCTAACACAGCGCCAATACCGTAGCCACGTCAGTGCGGACCTCGGTTGGGGCGGACGCATCGAAGTGGGCGAGAATCGGCGGCGTGGTGAGCAGCGTAATGAGGCGGGAAAAAGCACTGGCTTCGTCAGGATCCCACAAAAATGGCACATCTTTCTTGAGAAGATCAGTGAGGGGGGCGTGCAATATCTGCGAAGTTTCTGACGAATCGTCGGAAATATGAGCATAGGCCCACAAGACTCCGAACGTCTTTGACACAAGTTGGTACTGGAAAATCGAGGACGGCGCGAACTTTGTCGGGATCGGGCCGGATGCCAGATGAGTCAACGAGATGCCCTAGAATAGCAACTTGGCGATGCCCAAAGTGGCATTTCGAAGAATTAAGTTGTAGCCCAGCCGCACGAAACACTGAAAGAATGGACGAAAGTCGGCCGAGGTGAGACTCGAAGGTTGGGGCAAACACAATGACGTCGTCCAGGTAACAGAGGCAGATAGACCATTTAAAGCTGCGCAAAGGCGTGTCCATCATCCGCTCGAACGTGGCCGGCGCATTGCACAAGCCAAACGGCATGACTCTGAATTGGTAGAGACCGTCAGGTGTTACAAAGGCGGTCTTCTCACGGTCTAGGGCGTCTACGGCAATTTGCCAGTAACCAGAGCGTACGTCTATCGAAGAAATATAGGTTGCACCATGAAGGCAGTCCAGGGCATCATCGACACGAGGAAGTGGGTAGACATCCTATTTAGTGATTTTGCTTAAATGCCGATAGTCCACGGAGAAACGCCAGGTGTGGTCCTTGTTTTTAACTAAGACCACAGGGGAAGCCTACGGACTCGAAGAAGGCTCAATAATACCTTTTGTGAGCATCTTGTCGACCTCCTGTTGAATAACTTGGCGCTCTGCTGGTGAAACACGGTATGGACGCCTGTGAATTGGAGCTGCATCACCGGTATCTATGCGGTGCTTGACTTGCGAGGTTTGACCTAAGGGCCTGCCGTCAAAGTCAAATATGTCAGAGTAGGTCATAAGGAGATCACTGAGGTCTTCGACTTGAGAGGGCAAAATGTCTAAGGCAATCATCTTGGTTATGTTGTTGTGCAGTGTACAGCATGTGGCTGCGTCGGCTCTATGCGGGTTCGGAGAGACGACACCGGGCAATTCAGGCGACACCGATGAGATCTGGCACTCGTGCGATGGTGACAGAGTAGCGAGAGCAATGCCTTGTGGCAGGACTTGAGTGCAGAGTCCGAAGTTCAGAAGAGGAAGGCACGTCTTGTTCGCTGTAACAGCTACAACTGTGTACGGAGAGGAGACGTTGTGGGCCAGTAAAACACTGGGAGAGGGAGAGACCACGTAATCCCCGTCCGGTACACTGGGATATGGTTCAACAGCGACGCAAGTTAGGGCTTGTGGTGGCAGACGAACAAACTCATCACACGAAAGCTTGTTCTGAACCATCTCCGACGCGTCGGCGGACACAGTCAAGTCAAGTTTTACGACACCGGCTAAACAGTCAATGACAGCGGAGTGGTCAGACAAGAAATCGAGTCCGAGGATAACATCATGAGAACAATGAGCGAGAACATGAAATAGAACGGATGTCTGGCGGTCGGCAAACCTCACACGTGCGGTACACATTCTGAGCACAGCCGGAGTTCCTCCACTTGCGACACGTACAAATAGGGACTCGGGCGGCGTAAGGACCTTATTTAATCGCGCACGGAGATCAGAACTCATAATAGAAATATGTGCGCCGGTGTCAATTAGGGCAGTAACAGGCAGGCCATCCACTTCCACAGCAAGCAGGTTCTGGTCCGTAGTGAGGGTCAACAGAGGGTTTTCAGGTCGGGGGTCCAATGCAGCGTCACCTCCGGGAGCTGCATTGCTCAGTTTTCCGAGTGGGGGGCGACCAGTAGGCCTGGCGACGAATAGCGACGGGGCTGAGTTGACCGGGGGGCGACGATCGTGCGGGGACGGTGAACGGCTGGAGCGTCGGACTGATGTCGCAGGAGCCTCATCGTGTTGTGGTCCACCGTCAGGAGGGGCAAACTGCAGGGGCCGGTCGTTGTCGTCACGTCGATAGCCATAAAACGAGCGAGATGGGGAAGTGCGAGAACGACAGTAGCGAGAAATATGTCTTACACCATGGCAACGAAAGCAGATAGGCTTGTCGTCCTGTGTCCTCCACTGGGCAGGGTCACGATAGCGGCGAAACATTTCCGGTGCCCGAGAAGGCGTTATGGAACTGACACGAGGGTTCCGTCAACGAACATGTGGGCTGCAGTCCAACATTTGCGAGCTCCTCCCTCACAACCTGCTGGATCAACGAGATCATTGCGCGAGGATCATCAGATGACCGCGCCAGAAAAGATGGTGGCGACGCCGCCTCGATTTCTCGACGCACAATGCGGACTACGCTCTCGTTGGTAGGCGGTTGATCGCATGGCGACTGAAGATCCTCGCAGGATGACGTAGCGGCCGTTTTTGGAAGTCGCATGAAATGCTGGGCAATGCAGCGACTCTTCAGCTCTTCGAACCGGCGGCACTCCTTGGTGATGTCTTCCACGGTTGAGCAGTCTTTAGACACGAGTAAATTAAAAGCATCATCCGCAATTCCCTTGAGCAAATGGCTTACTTTGTCATCCTTTGTCATGTTGGTGTCGACACGACGGCAAAGGGCCAGAACGTCAAGGATGTAGGAGACGTAAGATTCGGTCGACGTCTGTGCCCGACAGGAGAATTCTTTAGAAGCGGCCCGCTGGCGTCCGACGGCTCTACCAATAAGGTCACGAAACTTGTGTTTACAGGCGTCCCAACTGGTTAGGTCAGCTTCATGAGCCTGAAACCACGCGCCTGCTGTACCGCAGAGATAGAAGCCAACGTTTGCGAGCATCATTGGAGGGTCCCACCGACAGACCGCTGCAAACCGCTCGTACTGCTGAATCCAGTCATCGACGTCGATGTGGTCGGTGCCGCAGAAGTTCCCGGGATCGCGCGGTTGAGTCAATACGACCGGCTGTACCGGCTGTACCGGAGTCGCGGTCGAAGCGGCAGCAGCAGAGTTGCTTTCTGTTGACATGTCGGCGCTGTCCATAACACGTCCGCTGCGGAGTTCCGTCTTGCGTCGTACCCAGCACGTCCACCAAATGTTGCGAATATATTTACAACTTATTTACAATAAGGAATAGTCCAGCAGTCAAGATGGCGGCTGTTATTTTTTCCGAACACCGACACGTCGTCTCTCTCTTCTTCGCACACTTCACCATAGTTATAGCTGCAACCCCGCAACAATATGTTTCAAGCAAAAGCTCTGAAATTAAGGGCGTTACCTCGTCCGTAGGAATTTAGAGCACAGGGCTTGGCTCTGTGGTAGAAAATGTTCTTGTCACGCTGGACACCAGTTTTCCATTCCCACTCAAATTCAAGATTCCTTTTTATTCGCATCCATCTCTAATTGTTCATCATAGACAACGCTTAATTTTCGCCGACAATTCATGACGCTAACGTCAGAATTTATGCGTAACGAGCTCTTTAACGCAATCGCATTAAAATAGAGAGAAACAAAAAGCCGCCGAGCTCCGCCTTTCCTTTAAACGTGGCACCACTAGTGCGATGGTGCCTTAATTTTTTATTATTCGCATACATCAAGAATGTTCATTTACTGACAAGTGCCGACCACATTTTCTGCGACACCAGCTTCTTAACGTTTTGACGTAGACTTTCAAAGTCTATTCTTGCTGTCCCTGGCTTTATATCAGCTGCGAATCCCCCGCGAGCATACGGGCATACCCGTAAAGTGCCATTGTCATGCATTTTAACTATTTCTTTATGTACTTCCCCCATAATCACATAACCTGCGTGACACCTCTACTACTACTACTACTACTACTACTACTACTACTACTACTACTACTACCACTACTACTACTACTACTACTACTACTACTACTACTACCACTACTACTACTACTACTACTACATTGACGACGATGAAAGCACAGGGTAGTTTAAGACAGCATGGCTCTAATAGCTATAATAGAAACAATAATAATATCTGTAATAAAACTTCCCTTAAAGGGGCCCTGCAACACTTTTTGAGCATGGTCAGAAAACGCTGCGAATCCGTAGTCGAGGCTCCCGAGAACACGCGAGCCAAATATTATGGCACAGCATGCGCCATAAAATTCACAATAAATTTTCAGTCAGCTAAAAATTGTTTTCTCTTCTTTCGAAAAATGACGCTACAAGCTGAAAAATCACTCATCACAGCCACTGTATCAGCCATTGGCTGATTTGAGTATGCCGCACCTCCGTCGCTACAGACGCCACCGCGGGAGTCCGCGACTTGTCCACGCGTGCGCGCGCGCGATCGCACGGAACAGCCACGAAAGCGAAGAAAAAAAAAGAGAAAAAAGCGCTCAAGGTCACAGAGGCGCGCGTGATATATTTTCTTTCCCCGTGCCATCCCTCCCTGTTTATTCAAGCGCTTTCTTCGGGACGAAAGAAGATAGAATGCAATTGCAGCGTGTGACAAATATTTGCAACTCTGCTCGTACTGGACGGATTCTAAAAATTTTTGCGGTGGTGAATTCGTGAGGCAATAAGCTCCTTTAGTGAATAAATTCCATGGCTACCTAGAAAAGTGTTGCAGGGTCCTTTGAATCACTGAAGACAAGAGGCTTCTCCTTGTTCTATTGAACTTCTGCTTTATTCTCTACTTCGCCCCCCTGCCCCTTGTCTTGTTGTCTTGTTTCGACATCTTCTAAGTGTAGGCCACTCGGATTGATTCGTTACCCACCAGCATAATTTACATTCCTCCTGGGATGACACTTGAATATATTTCCAATGAGAGCGGATTCCATGATGTCTTTAGGATCAGTGTACCACATGGTCTTCAAATGTCCTTGTTGACTTGCGTCTTTATAACGCGAAATGGCCCCTTGTAGGTCGCGTTGAGACTCGGTCCCTCTTTTCAGGAGCACTTAGTCACCGACGTCGAGTTCTGGCAATGTTGTATTTTGTCGCTTGTCGAAATTACTCTTCATTCTAGCACGGTACCTTGATACACTATCTTCTGATCTCGCCGCTTCTTGGAGCTTTACATTCTTGTCAATGCCTATGCCGCAGGCATATATGTTGCTCTCCCAGTTGAAGCAAACAGAGGAGTGCATCCCACTCCGGTTGTGTATGAACGTTTGTGGTGGGCTGCTGCCGCTTCCAGACATTTCCAACCGCCTGTGAATGCTGGATACATAATAATGTACTCTTTCCCGTCTCTGATCACCCGCTCAGATAACCCATTTGCGGCAGGATGATAATGTGCATTGAACCGCAACTTGATGTTACGCTTTTCAGCCCATTCCTGTAGCCGACAACTTCGGAAGGCAGGTCCATTGTCCGAGACAGTTACATTTACGTGCTCGAACATCTTTCTGCTCAAAAATGAAATTACGTTGGTAACGTCACCTTTGCCTGGCCTTGTTGGGATCACGCTGGTGCACTCGTTTATGCAAACAGGAAAGCTTGCGTTCTCTGAGTTCCTGCAGACTTTTTCCATAGGTCCGCAAAGTCCAGATGAACTACTTCAAATGGCGTGTTAGAATATGATGGTATAGCCATTTTCTGCGTTTTGTTGTTTAATTTCTCTTTGGGAATGTGGTATTTGTGACAGGATAATACTTAGGTCTTTGCGTCTTCCTTCATGCGAGGCCATGTGAACCTCTCCGTCGATTTAATTGAGGTTGTCCAAAAGCCATCGTGTCCGCCTGATTCGGGACTGACGTGATACAGTTGCAATATTTTTTGGAACTAAGGAAGTCGGCATGGCAACTCTTCCACGTTGAGTCTGCTGAAGAACCTCGGTTCCTCCCCTATCCTCAAAAGATTAGCTTCTTCGTAAGTCTCTAAGAGCACAATCACATATCGCGACATTGCAAACGCGTCCTTCATGGAGGCTCCGGGGCGATGGGTTACCTCAAAGTCAAATTGCTGAAGTTCACTCACCCAGCGGGCTACCTTTCCTTTCAATTCAGCCCTCTTTACTAAATACGTTAGGGCTTCGTGGTCTGTATACAATTTGAACGTCGAGCCTTGACCGGAAGTAACGGACGGCTTTTAAACGACGAAAGCTTCTCTTTCTGTCCTCGTATAGTTTAATTCGTTTTTTATGTGTAGCTGTAGTATCCAACTAAACGAAGCTGTTGGTTTTGTGGTCGTGATGAATTTTGCTGACAGAAGACGGCTCCTGTTCCATAGTGAGACGCATAGGTGTTCAGTTCGAAGGGCAGGGTAAATTCTCATAAACACAGAACTGGATCAGAAGAAATTATGCGAACCAGTTCTCTGTAGGCATCGCCACATTATTCTGTCCAACAAAAGAGGTCATCTTTTTGAGTCAGTCTTGTGAGGCAGCGACTCTTCAGAGCATAATGTTTGGATGGAAGCTCGAAAATGACGGGCCAATTCTAGAAATGCATGAAGCGAGTGTATGTCATACGGCTTTGCTAGCGTTGTTATGAGTCACCAATTCATCTTTCGTGTTTTTTGTTCTTCCACCTAAAACTGTGCCAAGAAAGTTGACCCTGGTTTTTAAGAACTCACTCTTTTTGAAATTAACTTTTAACCTAGCGTCAGATAATACGGTCAGGATAAGAGCCAGGTGTTCTTCATTGACCTATTTTCTTTGAGAGTATATCATGACGTCGTCTACATAGACATTCCAAATGCGTCCAAAGTAGGGGTCCAATACTGCATTCATCATTTTCTCAAACCAACTCGGTGGGTTTTGATGAGGTTGTAAATGCGGTGTATTGCTTGATGTCTTCTTGTAGAGGCACCTGCCAGAAGCCCTTGCACAGGTCTATGCGAGAAAATCAGGTACCGCTTCTTGTTTCATCGACGATGGTGTTCATCCTCGACATTGCAAAAGGAATCAGCAGTGTCTGGCTGCTTACTGCTCTATAATCCGTGCACAAGCGCCGGCTACCATCTTCATTTGCAGCAATGTTGATAGGTGAGGCAAATGGAGACACCGATCTTTTCAAGTTCTTCCTTTAGCCAGGCTTTCTTCTCTCGCGTCAAGTTATATGGTTTCTCTTTCACAACTCTTTTGTCGTAAAGGTGAAATAGAACCTCGAACTTTGTAGTCGCCGGTAAATATCTTCCGAAACAAACTACTTCTTGGTACAGTTGCGGAATAACATAAGTGCGGCAGCGAATTTATTCGCTGCCGCACTTATTTTATTCGCTGCCGCATGAAAAAGTGATTTCCAATGTGCATGATTGTATCGCGAAAGATAATGGCGAGCAAGTGTTTCAGGACAGCTGCGGTATATCTGTGGGGGGCTTTTTTAGAGTTGTTGCGACTGTACTTACGGTCCACTGTGATTGGTTGGGGCGACGACGTTTATACGCAGAAGTCTGGTGCGTGTATTGGTTCTAGCATTGCCCCAATTTTGAGCGATATCTATTTGAGTAGAATCGACAAGAGAAATCGAACCACACCTGAACGACGTAGCAGTAAGAGCGTTTAGGTACGTTGATGATTATCTCGTTCTCGTTGATTCATGCCGTTGTGTCAGTGCAAGAGTGGATGTTCTGAACTTTTCAAAGAAAAAGGGTCTGGGCTCAATTTCACTTTTGAGGTTTCGAATGAAGGTGCCATACAGTTCTTAGATTTAGAGTTTCGGTTTGATGGTTCGCATGTTTGCTGGCTTTACTCCCCGCGTTCGGTAAAGCCATTTTTGGATTTTAGATCCAGCCATTCTAAGCTGGTCAAAGATGGTGTTGCTAGTTCCTGTCTGACCTCTGCGTTAAAGAAAACATGCCCGCACTTCCTTGCAGAGAGCTTCTCTAAGCAGCTGGGGCGTCTTCGGGAGGCTCGCTTTCCTGCAGCCAGGTTGGCTAGCCTATGCGAAAGGATTCTGCGCAGCTTCAAATCCGAGCTGAAAGGTGCTGCTCGTGATGCGAGAGATCACGATAAGAAGGCGCTCGTCAGTATTCCCTACTTTCATGATGTGCCACACCGCCTGAAGAAGGTGGTCGCGAAGTATGGGATTCACGTGGTGTTTTCTGCGAGAAATAAGTTAAGCAGTTTGTGTGGGGTGGTGGAACGAAAGATGGAGGGTACCGCACAGAAGTGGTTTGAGTGCAATGTCAAACACAGGGAAGCCCCAAGAGACTGCGGTAAGGGAGTTATATATTATGTCCCCCCTTTCCTGTGGCAACAGCTACATTGGTCAGACCGGGCGTTGTCTCAACCAAAGGTTGAATGATCATCGTCTTTCTATGAAAGGACAGCCTTCAACTAACATATCATTACATTGTCGTCAGTGCAACTGCAGCCCAGATTTCAGAAGAACCAAAGTCATTGCGCGGCATAAGGATCGTACGACACGTGAGCTTGTGGAAGCTTATTTTTAAGGCGAAAGCCTTTAATGTCTCATGCTCACGTCCGTCCGGTGTCCGTCCAATGTCTGTGCGGCGTCTGTCCGTCCGGTGTCCGTCCGTCCGTCCGTCCGTCCGTCCGTCCGAGCTCTGGCATGGAGCCAGGTGGCCGCCGGGATGCGCAAAGGGACGCCGGTCGCGTCGGACTCTACAGCGCTCGAGCTTTGCTTGCGTAGCGTCGCTGTGCTCAGCGTTTGCAATCATTCTGACCGACGCCGTCTCAATGGACACAGGCGTTCACGGAATAGACTTTTGAATTTATGAAGGGTCCGTCAATTTAAGCGCGGAAACGCGGATGGCGTTTGCACTATGCGCAAAGTGCGAGAAAATACTGACGCATGCGAACGGATGAAGATTAGTCTCGCGTCTCGCTGCGATTCGCGGTAAAAAATTAAAAAAAATTCGGTTTGTGTGTTATCCCACTGAGAGTGTAAAACATAAAAGACGTGGCATTGTCAGTCGAATGGCCACACGCTTTCGCCGAACACACTTTGGAATGTACAGTGTCCTTCAATTTTTTTAAAATCTGGAGTTACTTGTGTCGCCAAGCCCTCCGTGGCATTGCATCAACCAGAGATTGGGTATCTTGATGCGCCAATGTAGGTTTCTTTGGTTTTGTGCACGTACGTATGGTTTTTTTTTTAGTTTTATTTCCTTTACATTCTCGTGCTTTCAATAAAAAATGTCAGTTGTTAGTATGCGCTTGTGTTGTTCCCATGTCTCTCAAGAAAACAAAAAAGACAATAGTTGAATCGGTGTGTGCACTTCATATGCTGTCACTGGCCGTTCAAGGAGCAGTATCGGCAATATGGTAAAAAATTAAGCAAGTATCGCACTTGCGGTGCCTTGCCAGAAAGAAGTCCAGAACTAAGTACCCGGCCTTCTTTTCCCTTTCTTGTGTTTAGCATCTCATATCTGTCGGTCTTTATTTCTGTTTTTTTTGTATATGTCTCTCTCGTTATTTGATTCTCTCAATTTTTTCTTTTCCTTTATCTTTCTCTGTTCCTCTGTCTTTCTCATATTTAATTCTCAAATTTCGAGCTCTTTCTGTGTCTTTTTCTTTCTGAGACTTTCTATGTTTTTCTTTATTTCTTCCGTTCCCTTTTCTCTATTTCTCCGTATCTCTTTTTTTCTCACTCTCTCTCTCCTTCCCTGTGTACCAGTTCTCTCGTCCATCAAACCTAATGCATCCCAAACTGCAAAAGGAGCGCACTTGTTCTGAAAGCGAAGTAGAAGATGAAGAAGAGGAAGAAGAGAGCACGTGCAACATCTTTAAATGCTTAACACCTGCTCTGTGAAACATTCCAATATAGGTTTTTGTTTTTGTTTTGTTTTTTTCGGATGCCCCCTGGCTGACTGCAAAAGTGTGCACCCGCCGATGCCTGGAGCCCTAACGAGGACAGTAACCCTCAATCAACTTAGAAAACTTGGAGAACGCTTGAGCTTCGCCTTCAAGAGCATATCGCGATAGTGTAATCAGGCCACTTGCCCACTGCCATCTGAACTGCTTGCCTTCTTCGCTTCCCGGTGTATGCATCAACCCTGCCGTAATGAGAGGAACGACTGGGCGCGTAACACTGGCCGGTTTAAGGTTAGACCGATGAAACCAGCAGTCATGGCCCCAATTCACTGCTCTCAGCTAACTTCTGCTTTCCGGTATCTTCCGAACGGCATAGTTTGACGAATTTTCTTTGCGTCGACAAATTCGTCGTTGCGGAAAGCACACGTGTGTATTCTTTTCGATATTCATGTTTCGATCGTGCTGATCGAACCTGCAGCACGCGAGGGCAGTGAGTTGCGCACCGATAGAGTGATGGCATGGCGTGACACAAGCGCTACTGAATGGGATGTTGAATGTTTGTGTTCCGTTGAAGAAGCGATTCCGCGTTCCTGAATGCGCAAATAATGACGATGGTATATCTTTGCAAACCATGACCACGTTAAACAGTCTGTCCCGTGCAGCAACTATGGCGCTACACGCTAGCGGCCTAATACTGCGGAAAATCCGTCAGGCGCAGGCTGGGCACGCACAGGATTTTACAAAGTATCGCTTATGCACGGTAACGGAGCTGAACTATTTCGGTCTCATATCCATTTCAGTGCAGCTCGTGACTTCATCCGGTAAAAGTGGCACGGGCCATACGTGCGCACGTCTTACCTCTTCATTTGCTAACAAACGGGCTGACCCCCCATCCGTGCGCCACCTTGAATTGAACAGCGCGCCACCTTTAATTCGTGCGCTTAGGCTGGAGTTACTTGCCTTGTGATGGAAGTGATGATCCCCCCTTCGCATTGGTCAGATATAGGTTGTGTACGTTGGAGCATCGGCTGATGCCACGTACACTAATTTCTGCGGGTGCGTCTTACTGTATTCGTAGACGACCGAAGAGTGCCTTGAGACTTGTGTGCCGTTATTTCATGTGCTGTGCCTTGATGGCAGCATCATCGCCATCGTCATCTGGCTACGGCGGACAATGGGGTGATGGGGGGACGGGCCTCGTTCATAAGATGCTTCGCATCTTCTTCATCGTCATCACCGTCATCGTCGTCGTCATCGCATATAATCGTTACCTTGCATGTGCTGTGCCGTGATGGCAGCGTCATCGTCATCTCGCTAAGCCAACGGCAGAGAGAGCCCCAGCTTGAGAGCTTCGCCCCTAAATAGATGAATCTACAACAGTCTCTAGACCATCAGAACGAGCGGTAACTGCTCCCAACTGAAACGATGGGACAATATATGTACGCGAAGAGTACTTTGCTTTAGAGAATGGGTTACGGCGACAAGTGGGTTACGGCGCTAGCGTCTCAAAACTGCGATTCCGAGCTGAAACTTATTGCGCGAGCCGTAAACCACGAGACACAATGAAAGCTAGTAGTCGGTCGATGTACTGATCCATACGGACGATGATACGGACAATGTATATTGCCACGCGTGTTATATTGTTGTGCTCTCGTTAAACCCACAAAGACTAAGCATTGCTCGGCACAGACCGCGCCTCAGTGTTCTAGAATCTTCACGCTTGTAGTAGATCGTTTTGTTAACAGTGCCCACAGCACGCGAACACTCAAGATTCTTCCAGAGCTTGCGCGATGACCAGTCCATCGACAGCGAGCCGACCCGGAACTCAGGGATCTTGTGGAGTACCTCCACGGCAAGACCGCCATTGTTCAGAAGGCATTCAAGCGAGGACTCGCGTCGTTTGTCTTGCGAAACGGCATTCACATAAAGAAGAATTTCTCGCCACTTCGAGCCGACTACCTTCTCATAGTGCCTTCAGCATTACGACCAGAAGTCCTCCAGGCACTACACGACGACCCGATAGCTGTACACCTCGGACTTTCCCGCACGCTCGCAAGAGTACAAGAAAAGTACTCCTGGCCGCGCCTTGCCGCCGACGTCGTCCACTACGTAAGGACGTGCCGAGACTGTCAGCGACGGAAGCCACCACCAACAAGACCCACAGGCTTCCTTCAGCCGATCGAGCCTCCTCGGCGACCGTTCCAGCAGATCGCGATGCACCTCCTGGGGCCGTTCCCAACGTCCACTCGCGGAAATAAATGGATCGTCGTAGCCACCGACTACCTCACCCGCTACGCCGAAACAAAAGCCCTGCCCAAGGGCAGTGCCGCCGAGGTAGCCAAGTTCTTCGTTGAGAACATCGTCCTTCGACACAGGCACCCCAGAGGTTCTCATCACCGACAGAGGTACGGCGTTTACGGCTGACCTAACTCAGGCGATCTTGGGATACAGCCACACAAGGCACCGCCGGACCACCGCGTACCTCCCACAGACCAATTGCCTGACCGAGCGCCTAAATAAGACCATCGCCGACATGCTGGCCATGTACGTCGACGCCGAACACAAGACGTGGGACGCCATCATTCCGTACGTGACCTTCGCATACAACATGGCCGTACAGGAGACGACGGAAATGACGCCATACAAGTTGGTGTACGGAAGGAACCCGGCAACGACGCTCGACGCCATGCTGCCCAACGTCGCAGACGAAGAAAACCTCGACGTCACCGTTTACCTGCAGCGCGCCGAAGAAGCACGACAACTCGCCCGCCTACGTATCAAGAATCAGCAGATGAGTGACAGCCGCCGCTAAAATCTTCGACGACGCTTCGTGGAATACCATCCCGGCGACCGCGTTTGTGTGTGGACACCGGTACGACGACGTGGACTGAGTGAAAAACTTCTGCGACGATACTTCGGACCGTATAGGGTGCTTCGACGTCTCGGCTCACTCGACTACAAGGTTGTCCCGGATGGCATCTCGGACTCTCAGCGACGCCGGGCACGTCCCGAGGTCGTGCATGTGGTGCGCCTTAAACCGTTCCATGCGCGTTGAGGGACCTGCGGACTCAAGTTTTTACTTGCTTTATTGTTGTTTTTTATTGTTACGTGCACTTTTGTTCCGTGTTCTGTTTTAAGCATCGGGGCGATGCTTTTTCAGAGGGGGGTATTGCCACGCGTTTTATATTGTTGTGCAAAGACTGTGAGCAATGCTCGGCGCAGATCGTGCCTCAGTGTTCTAGAAGGTTCACGTTTGTAGTAGATCGTTTTGTTAACAGTGCGCACAGCACACGAACACTGAAGATTATTCCAGAGCTTGCGCGATGACCAGTGATAAGGCTATAATGTTCGACGCGTGATGTATAAAAGCCGGCGCGCTCCAACGATGATCAGTTGATCGACGGCCGACGCTCTGTTCTCCGCTAGCAGTGCCAGTGTGTATTGCTGTAATCTGATTTTAGTTTCACGGCCACAAGTTCGGCCAAATAAAGAGTTTCTTCCTTGACACGTCGACTGTCCCCTTCGTCAACGTCACGACCACGTGACAATATGGTTATGAACAAGACATGTGGGCTACGACATTTCAGCATCACCTACACGCAGAAATCGTTAGCCGCCTAATCGACCCCAATCCTCGAGAGCGATGATGCTTCAGCTATCTAGTGTTCGGGCATATATCAAGGAACTGTTCAAAACCTAAAAAAAGATCACAACCCACCAAGCTGATGATGTCTCCCATCGTGACAGCACACCAACATAAACAACAAAACTCAGGAGTATTTATCGAGACAGGATCAAATGTATCCATAGTGCGCCCCAATGATCTAACTCCTATCACAGCAAAGGCGTCCTGCAAGGGGCATGAATTAGTCACGGTTATCGACAAAACGGTCAAGCCCTAATGGACGACATTGCTGTCAATTATTGTGGATAAACTGGTAACCGAAATTCCCGAAGTACTTGTCCGCCCGTTTACACCGACAATGGACATATTATAAGGTACAGACTGGAGGAGTCTGGCCAGTGGTGATGTAACATTCCACATTCAAAACGACGTTGCGCTCATCAGCTTACCTACTCAGGCAACAAACCAACGGCCCGAAGTGGCGAGAAGTTTCTCTTTATGAGAACGCCGTTTCGCATGAAAAACGACTCCAGCCCTCGTCTGAATACCTTTGGAGCCACAGTGGCTTTGCCCTCGAGGTATTCCATAAGGCCCTTGATTTCCGCATCGGCGCGCTGTCGCTCGGCGAAGTCGTCGGCACTTATGGTTCCCAGGAAGCCGTCATCATCCTGGTCGTCCAGCGGCGGTGGGTCGACGGGGGGCACGAGACAGGCAGTCGGCGTCAGAGCGTTTTCTTCCGGACTTGTAAACGACGGTAATGCCGAATTCTCGAAGTCTCAGGCTCCACCATGCGAGGCGACCAGAAGGGTCTTTCAAGTTAGCTAGCCAATACAAGGCGTGGTGGTCACTCACAACTTTGAAGGACCTGCCGTAAAGGTAGGGGCGAAACTTTGATGTACCCCAGATGATGGCAAGGCACTCCCTTTCTGTTGTGGAGTAGTTGGCCTCTGCCTTTGACAGCGACCGGCTAGCATAACTGATAACCCTTTCCAGTCCGTCCGTCATCTGCACAAGGACGGCGCCGAGTCCTGCGCTGCTCGCGTCGGTGTGCACTTCTGTTTCGGCGTATTCGTCGAAATGCGCAAGTAACGGAGACGTCTGCAGGCGTCGTTTTAGTTCCTGAAATGCTTCCTCCTGCGGCGTTTCCCACTTGAACTCGACGTCGGTCCTGGTGAGGTTAGTGAGAGGCTCGGCGATGCGGGCGAAATTTTTAACGAACCGCCTGTAATAGGCACACAAGCCGAGAAATCGACGCACGGCCTTCTTGTCGGTGGGTGGCGGGAAAACAGCGATGGCGGTTGTCTTTTGCGGGTTGGAGCGTACTCCGGATTTGCTTATCACGTGGCCCAAGAACAAAAGTTCTTCGTACGCGAAGCGGCACTTCTCTGGCTTGAGAGTGAGTCCGGAGGTCTTGATTGCTTGAAGTACAGCTGCAAGGCGCCGAACGTGTTCGTCGAAGTTTGAGGAAAAGACAACGACGTCGTCCAAGTACACAAGGCAAGTCTGCCACTTCAGACCGGCCAGTATAGTATCCATAACGTGTTGGAATGTCGCGGGGGCCGAGAAAAGACCAAAACGCATGACCTTGAACTCGAACAGGCCGTCTGGTGTTATGAAGGCCGTCTTTTCTCGGTCTCTGTCGTCGACTTCGATTTGTCAGTAGCCTGTCTTGAGGTCCATCCACGAAAAGTACTTCGCGTTGTGGAGTCGATCCAGGGCGTCGTCTATCCGTGGGAGGGGGTACACGTCCTTCTTTGTGATCTTGTTCAGGCGACGATAGTCGACACAGAAACGTAGCGTTCCGTCCTTCTTCTTCACCAACACCACGGGAGACGCCCATGGACTCTTGGACGGCTGGATTATGTCGTCGCGTAGCATTTCGTCGACATGTTTCTTTATGGCTTCGCGTTCTCGCGTCGAAACTCTGTACGGGCTCTGACGGAGCGGCCTGGTCCTTTCTTCTGTTATGATGCGATGTTTTGCGACCGGGGTCTGCCGAATTCTCGACGACGATGAAAAACAGTCCTTGTATTGCAGGAGCAAAGCTCTGGGCTGTTCTTGTTTATGCGTCGGAAGGCTCGCGTTAACGTCGAAAGCTAGTTCATCTTGGTGCGTCGTAGTAGGTTCGGTAGACTCGGCGAGGGCGAAAGCGTTGCTGGCTTCCACTATTTCTTCGATGTAGGCAACCGTCGTGCCTTTGCTCACGTGCTTGTACTCGTTGCTGAAGTTCGTGAGCAAAAGTGTTGCTTTTCCTGCTTCCAGCTCGGCTATTTCTCTGGCTGCGCAAATCTGGCGGTTGATCAACAGATGCTGGTCCCCTTCAACGACGCCTTGCATATCTGTTGATTTATTAGTGCCGATGGACATGCTGACGCTGGAGCGAGGGGGGAATGGTGACTTGGTCTTCCAGCAAATTTAAGGTGTGCTTTCCTGACGGCGTATGCGGCAGTAGTGATTTTTCATTGGATAACGTTATCGACTTGGATCGAAGATTGATCACAGCACAATGAAGGCTTAAGAAGTCCATACCAAGGATGACCTCTCTGGAGCAACGCTGTAAGACTACGAAGCTTGCTGGATAAATCCGGTCGTTGATGGACACTCTCGCTGTGCAGATTCCTGCCGGCGTTACTAGGTGGCCTACAGCTGTCCGGAGCTCAGGGCCTTCCCAAGAAGTCCTTACTTTCTTCAGCTTCGCGGCGAACGTCCCACTGATGATGGAATAGTCGGCTCCGGTGTCGACGAGAGCTGTGACACTGTGGCCGTCGATGAGAACATCGAGGTCGCTAGTTCGTCGCCTGGCGTTGCGGTTGGGTCGCGGCGTCGGGTCACGGCTACGACGGTTTGTACTGGTGCTTCGATGTTGCCTCGTCAGGTCTTCTGCAGGCCGCGAAGTTTCGACGTCAGGGGTGCGTTCGGGTTGCGGCGGGTTCTTGAGGTCTCGTCGCGGCGTCATCGTCGGCGGCGGAGGATCTTCGGTAGTTCGTCGTACAGCAACCGCACCTCCATCGGTTGCTGCCCTTAGTTTTCCGGTTCGGGTAAGGGCTAGGAGATCGGCCCCGGTTTGGGCCAGTGTACTGCCGGCGGTGCGGTGGCATGTAGCGGCCGGGCGACGGCGAGCGAGAAGGTCGTCGTTCTTGCGACTGCGTTCCGGTGAGGTAGTCGTCGATGTCGCGAGGCCGTTCGCCTGGCGGCGGACGCGGCTCATTGACGGCGAATCCGCGTAGCCCCATCTGTCGGTACTGGCAGCGGCGGTAGGTATGTCCGGCTTCCCCGCAGTGGTAGCAGAGCGGGCGGTTGTCAGGGGCCCGCCAAATGTCGGTTTTTCTTCGGGCGTAGCGCTGGCCGGCAGGTGGACGGTATGGCGTCGATGGCGGTGGCGGCGGTGTCTGGCAGCGGGAATGCGGCCTTGCGGCCTCTTGAGTGGGCGTGGAGGGGGGTGGCGCGTCGGGCTACAGCAGCGTAGCTCATGGCTTGCGGCTGAGGATGTGACGGTTCAGTGGTTCCCAGCGAGTGCTGGATTTCTTCTCGAACAATGTCGGCGATCGAGGCAACTTGGGGCTGTGAGGACGGCAACAATTTTCGTAGCTCCTCCCGCACGATCGCTCGGATCGTTTCGCGTAGGTCGTCGGATCCGAGGGCGTCAACAGCTGCGCTTTCTTGCATCGATCGGCGATTGTACTGGCGGGTGCGCATTTCCAACGTCTTCTCGATCGTCGCAGCCTCCGAGACAAAGTCTTGGACTGTTTTGGGTGGGTTCCGCACCAGCCCAGCGAAGAGCTCTTGCTTTACCCCTCGCATGAGCAAACGGACCTTCATTTCCTCGGTCATGTCAGGGTCGGTATGGCGGAAGAGACGGATCATCTCTTCCGCAAAGATTGTGACGTTTTCGTTCGGTAGCCGCGCCCGTGTTTCCAGCAAAGCGGCGGCTTTTTCCTTTCGCACGACGCTTGCGAACGCGGTGAGAAAGCTGGTCCGGAAGATGTCCCAAGTTGTAATGGTGGGCTCCCTGTTCTCGAACCAGGTCCTTGCGGCGTCCTCCAGGTAGAAGTACACATGACGCAGCTGGTCCTCGGAGCTCCAGTTGTTAAATGCCGAGACCCTTTCGAATGTCTCGAGCCAGGTTTCGGAATCTTGACTTGGCGATCCATAGAAGGTCGGCGGCTCCTTCAGTTGTCGGAGCAGGATGGGTGCAGACGGCACAGGGGCTGTCATCGTCGCTGCGGCCGAGGTCAGGGTCTTGGTCTTCCGGGTCTTTTCAGGGAGAGGCTCGTACTCTGGCGGTAGACCTTGCTCGCCTGCGGCTGGCTCGCTGCTCAGCGTTGGCGTCGGTGCCCTTTTCACGTTGTGGGCTTGGCTCACGGCTGGAGGGGGGCGTTCGGTACATGGACCGGGAAGCACCTCCACCACATGTCACGTAGTCGTGACGTCGACGAAGGCAGTAGGCAGTAGTCCAAGATGAAACACTTTATTTGGGCCGAACTTGTGGCCGGTAAACTGAAGGTGAGATTACAGCAATAAACGCTGGCACTGATAGCGGCGAACAGAGCGTCGACCGTCGATCAACTGTACGTACATAGTTGGAACGCGCCGGCTTTTACAACGCACGCGTCGAACATTCTAGCCTTATGACTAGTCGTCGCGGAAGCTCTGGAATAATCTTGAGTGTTAGCGTCTTGCGTGCAATCTTAATAGAACGATCTATTACAAGCGAGAAGCTTCTGGAACAATAAGGCGCGGTCTGCGCCGAGTACTGCTGATAGTCTTTGTGGGCGGAAACCGAATACAGTGAAAGAAACGCGCGTGGCAATATACAGGAACAGTGTGTTAGTAGCGCACAAACCTTGTTGGTTTGTGCGCTACCAAAGCAAACATTAATTCAATACGTGTCCAGGCATACGCGCCTAAAACGTTCTTTGCATGCATATGTATGGTGCCTAAAATGTGGCTTTGACTACCTATATTTGGCACCTAAAACGCAGCTTTTTAATGCCTAAAAATACGGCTTCTACTCATTTCTTTTACTTCCTTTCTGCTCTTATTTCATTCAGATGACGAAAAATCGCTTCCATGCTTGTGTGTGTAACTAAGGGTCAACTACTAAGAACTGATTATTTTTCATGTGTTTCTCAGTAGTAGCCACCGGGCAATGAAAAATGCAAACAGAAATTTAATAATAGTAATAGTAATACCTGGGGTTTAAAGTCCCAAAACCACGATATGATTATGAGAGACGCCGTAGCGGAGGGCTTCCGAAATTTCGACCATCTGGTGTTTTTTACCGCACCCTGTCATCGCATTGTACATGGGCCTCGACAGTACACGGGCCTCTACCGGAGCTGCTGGGCCTGTTTCAGCTTCCCTTGTTCACAGTATGTACAGAATGCTTGGTTGGTGATTGAACGCGTGCCGGTTAATGATGATGATGATGATGATGATTTTATCTCTACGATACACGGCCCCCTCGACCACACCAGCATTGCTGTAAAAACTCGAAATTACATTCCACTGTACTTTGGTGGCATTGATGTGGTACCTATCTGCTAAGCCCAAAAATGAAGCGGTTATCTTGCGCACAACAAAAGGTATAAGTATACGTACCTTGTAGTCTATGTAGAATAAATCATGATTGATTTCTGAGTCCGATCTTTCCATGGGTCTGGAGTAAATGCAGCCGTACCCCTGCTTCGTGGATTCTTGATTGGGCCCTCCAGAAAACCCCACCAGGTAAAGCTCACCTGTTTTTTTTCAGGAACTGCATTGTAAGGCAAACTGAGATAAGACTCAATGGCAATTATCACTGTTTCGAGAAAGTGTTGTACAGGAAACGTCAGTGTAACGAAGTTTTCAATGACACAGTTAGTCTTAAATAGATCCGCGAGAGAATTCCGTGGTAGAGTTTGTATTTACGCGGTACTCCTCGCCCTCCATATCCTTGGTGGAAATGGCGAAGACACTGTTTGTGCGGAGGGAAGGATTGCTGAAGCCTGCAAAGTAGGAAGAAACTAATAAGGAGTGGTTTATTATCCGCGCTTCCGATGCGAAGGCGTAAAAGACAATGGAAGACATTGGGTTGTAAAGTAGCATGAGGATAGCGAGAGCACGCTGGTGTTGTGATCCCTCAAGATGCGCACCAATTCCAGTAGCGTTTGGAATTTCTGGGGGGATTTGATACATTGTAAAAGTATTTTTCGAGGTATCTTCAACACGCAGCAGCCGTACATGAACTTACTCAAATGTTCTATATTTCTCTCTGTCTGCACTTCTTTCTGGCCATTTCGCTATTTCTCATTCGTTCTATGAATTGTTTCTAAGACATGGTCTGCTAGCGTATTTGCACAGCAGAGTAGTTAGGATGCTCGCCTTCGGACCGAGGGTCCACGGGTTCGAATCCCGCTTCAGAAAAAAATGTTTTCAGGAAGAAGTTGTGGCTTTCTTTTTTCTTTACATCTTTTCTATTATGGCGATAGCAATTATATGGACAGTCTCGGCTGATTTTTGCCGTCATGTCCCGTATATATATATATATATATATATATATATATATATATATATATATATATATATATATATATATATATATATATAAGTAAAAACCAAGAAGAAAAATACCCGCGGGTAACAGTGCGGGAGCGGGAGCGACAAACGCCGCCGAAGTGGACATCAAACGACCCGGCCCACCTACGTCGCTCCGAGACGTATGCGATAAGATCCCCCCCCGCCTGTTCGACGAGCCGGGGAATGCTCAAGGAGAGAAAACGCCCCGCGCGTCTATAACAAGCGCGGAAAGACTCGAGGAGGGGGGGGGGGGTCCCTCATGCAGCCACTGCGACCTTTGGTTTGACGAGCGCGGTCGTCGCTGGCGCACTCGTTATCTCGCAATCTCAGCAGCTGACAGCGGGCGACGAACAGTGTACTTGGAGCGGCCGTATGCTCTTAAACAAGCATTTTGTAGAGTTGCGTGAGATCGGATCCAAAAGAGTTAGCTGCCAGCCTCACTTCGATTAACATTAGAATTTGTTGCTATCTCATTCACTGCTTCACCCTTGTGGTGAAACTGATTTTTTCTTGATCGCTCTCTGTCTCTCTCTCTTTCTTTCTCATTGTAATCATTTTCGCACCAGGACGAGGCAGTATCGCGATACAAAAGTATTGCGACAGTACTGCAGACACAATGTTGAATATCTGTATTTTTGTGTGTATTGCCACGCGCGTTTCCTTCACTGTATTCGATTTCCGCCCACAAAGACTATCAGTAGTACTGGGCGCACACCGCGCCTTATTGTTCCAGAAGCTTCTCGCCTGTAGTAGATCGTTCTGTTAAGATTGCACGCAAGACGCTAACACTCAAGATTATTCCAGAGCTTCCGCGACGACTAGTGATAAGGCTAGAATATTCGACGCGTGCGTTATAAAAGCCGGCGCGTTCCAACGATGTACAGTTGATCGACGGCCGACGCTCTGTTCGCCGCTATCAGTACCAGCATTTATTGCTGCAATCTCACCTTCAGTTTACCGGCCACAAGTTCGGCCCAAATAAAGTGTTTCATCTTGGACTACTGCCTACTGCCTTCGTGACGTCACGACGACGTGACAGTATATACATTTGTAAATTGTATTTGTACCAGAGTAGCGAAATGCTTTTAGGATGTATCGGTTCTATCGCGATACTGCGCTGGCCGCAAGTATCTCGTTACTTTATTTGTCGCAAATGGGCCCAGGTTACGCACAGAATTACCCATGTGGTAAAGCGCCCGACATTGGAGATGGCATAATTGCGCAGACAGTATTTCCATACTTGCCGACAATGTCGCTATCTCGCAAGGTTAGCAATTTTTTGTGTACCAGCCATTTGGCGAGTTAGCCAATCTTGTTTGGAAGCCGGGTCATCCCTGTCTAATCGACACACTGACAGGCTGCTGTTGGTTGAGTGCAGTCAACGGAACAACTTTGCTAGCAACGGACATCTGCGTAAAATAAATAGATGCTGCCTCTCAATTCACTGGTGTTCGTTAGTGAGTCGGGCGATATGATTTACTTGCAAGTTTCAATGCGCTGCAACAGTGTTCACAATTCCAGGTATGTAAAACAGTTCATTTCAGTATCTCTATTTTAGGCCTCTAGTGATTTTACGCTCAGGAATACTTTTGTGGGTATCTCTGCCCTTGCCTGTCTCTGAGCCATCAGGGTATTACAGGCCACGCCAGAGAAATTTCAGGACATCTGGGCATCCACTGCCGAAATTTTGAATGCTCGCCTCAATTCAACAGCACTAGAATAGTACACAGGTCTGGTGAGAAAATGACTCGAGGAATTGTAGAAGCTCCACATATTATGAACCTACAGGACAGCTGCTTCCGCACCCCATCCATAGCCCTTTTAGATAGAGCTAGCCTTCCTATCGGGGACTAGATAATCATGGTCCCTCTTGATAAACTGCTTGTGTGTTCATCTATCAGGCCTTGCTACTTTTGCTGTGCCTCTGTTCTCTCTTTTTTGTTGTTGATACGTGCTATTTATTTATCATGGCGTGTGAACACTAAAACTTCAGTTGTTAGTCGGCGCCTGTGTCTTGTGTTTCCTTGGTCCGTCCTCGTCAAGTGCGCGCTGTTTTCGCCTAGGTATACACAACCAACTAGCTCGAGATGTGTTATTCATATTGCTTTAGACCCTTCATTCAGTGCATTCAATCAGTGTGTGCATCACTGCGCGGGATGGCCACGAAAAAAAGGGCTGAGGGGATCACCACCAAAAAAAAAGTGCGAGTGCCCGACGGTTGGAGGAACTGTGCGAAGAGGCTTTGATGTGGGTGGCCAATGACGCTGATATAAATAAAGCTTATGTAAGTCGAGATTATTCTGCAGTTCTACACACCTTAATAGCAACCAGTCACTTCTCTGCATTGCCCTCACAAATGATTCAGTTGTCTGGGAGGGACAAATGTAGAGTAGTCGTACACTCTAGTTACCCTTTCAGCATTTTCGTCTGGAGAGATGTCACCGTAAACGCCTGAGTGTCCAGATCCCAGCATTGTTACGTTCTCGTTTGACGTCTGCGCTGTACATAGGATATGATTGTACAGCAGTTTTACAACTACAGATTTCTAGAAACGTTTTTACAGAACTTTAGGAATGCCCATAAAGGGGGCTTTTCCTGCCCGTATTTTCATATGTCTTGCAGCCGATAATATCACGTAGGCGACGGCTGCGATAATAGTTTTCTGATTTTAAAAGGTTGGACGCATGAAAGTTAGCGCGGACTGCTGTATAATATACATGGCTTGTGTACTTGACGCATCAGTGTATACATATTGGCAGTTGTTCTTAGACAAGAGTTCAATATCGCAAGGGCCATAGAGGCGGGCTTTTTCTGCCGGCGTTTTGCTGTGTGATGCAGCTGATAGTATCAAGTAGGCGTCGACTGTGAAAATATTTTTCTAAATTTGATAACGCTGGACGCGTGAAATGTAGCACTGAGTGCTGAGTAATGTACACCGCCTTCTGTTCATTATGCATCAGTGTATACGTCGTGGCAGTTGCGCTTAGACTGGAGTTCAATAAAGCAATTACCATAGAGGGGGGAACTTTTTTCTGCCTGCGTTTTGCTGTGTCTTGCAGCTGATAGTATCGCGTAGGTGGATGATGTGAGAATAGTTCTTTGAAGTTGTAAGGCTAGATACGGTAAATGTAGCACTGAAAGCCGCATACTATGCATCAGCTTGTGTCCTTGACGGATCAGTGTAGACATCGTGGAAGTTGCGCTTAGACTGGCGTTCAAAAAAGGACCTTAGAACCTAGCTTTGTCGTCCACGTTTTATGTCACCTTATGTCGCTTTACGTCACTCAATTTACATTAAATGGGGCAACGTTCGGGAAACGTATGGTTACTAACCCACACGATACCCAGAGCTTCGCCCACTCGTCGTGATCCACTTCGTGGAGATGCATGGATTTTTTTTCGGTAAGGGTTTTGCTATGTCATGCAGCTGATAGTATCGCGTATGCGTCGGCTGTGAGAATTGTTTTCTGATATTATATAGTTGGACACATGAAAGGTAGCACTGAGTGACGCGTAATATGCATCGGCTTGTGTTGTTGACGCATCAGTGTATACATCTTGGCAGTTGCGCTTAGACTGAAATTCAAAAAAGCAAGAACCATAGAGTGGGGCTTTTCTGCCTGCGTTCTGGTGGGTCTTGCAGCTGATAGTATCGCGTAGGTGGAGGCTGTGAGAATAGTTCTCTGAATTTATAAGGTAGGACTGAGTGCTGCATTACATATATCGACATGGCGGATCTTGATGGTGACTCTTGTTGTGCAGACTCCAGCTGGAGTGATTATTTGGCCTCCAGCGGTACGGATTTCGGGGCTTTTCCAGGCGGGTTTAACTTTCCTGAGCTTCGTAGCGAACGGCCCACTGAATACGGACTACCCTGCTCCAGTGTCGAGCAGAGCGTTGACGTCGACATCGTTTGTGCGTTGTGTTGAGTTGCGTCGCAGCGCCGGGTCACGGTTGCGTCGAGTTGTTTTGATGCTTATCGGTCATGTCGCCTGGTATTGTTTCGTAAGGCGACTTCCACTTATGAAACTTCTGTGGTCTAGGCAGTGGGTTGACGTCTGATGATTCGCGAAACGTTTTCCACAGCGGCGGAAGATATTCGGTATTTTGTTGTACAACAAACGCACATCCATCGGTTGTTGCCCTTAGTATTCGCAATGCCCATAGACTGTCGCGCCGCCAAGCGGAATTCAGGATCGCCCTCTCATGGAGGTCAGTATGGCAGCGCTATGCAAATGCCCTCTTGTTCACCTGTACTAGCCCGAGTGTTTACGCGTTAGCACGAAACTAACACTACGACTTTGCATGTTCCCTGCATGAGTGAACGAACCGGGCTCTCTGTGACAAGAGAAATCAGCTGATCTGTTCGTGCGAGACGCGAAGTCTGCGTGAAAATACGTTGCAACTCGCGCTTTCAATGATAGCCCACATCGTACTCATATCAGCTTCGCGGGGTTTTCTGTAGCCTCGTAGGTTAGTTAAATGTTATCGTCTGACCTATTCAGTTGAAACTCACCTTGTTTTACTTGCATATAGCACATAGGTCAGTGCTTTTGAACCGCATGAATCCCATATTATTCCACGGGGGAAGTCGCGCGGACTCGTGATTTGCTCTTTTATAATTGACCAATCTCAAATTTGCCAGCGCTGTGCTGGCTGTCGCTAACTGCGCCGTGCTGCGCCGCTTGTGTTTGTATGTTTTTTGATAGGTGGCAGCACACTGCAAGCAATTTGCTTGTTGACGGGTTTGCGGGCAAAATGCCCTCCGTGCCCAGATAAACTTGGTGACGTGGAGCAGCGGACTGGTTGAAGTCGTTCGACAAAGCCCCCGCAAGCACATGCAAGCAAGATCAAGGAATGGAGTCAACGGGACGCGGGCGCCGCTCCGTGGAGCAGATGATGCCTAGAGTAGAGAAAGGGGGGGGCAGCGTTGGAGACGACAGAGAGGGGGTGTGGGACGCGGAAAGGAGGGGCGGAGAAAGCCCCCCGTAAGTACATGCAAGCGAGATCGAGGAATGAAGTCAACGTGGGCGACAGACACCACGGGTAGTGCGCGTTATTCTTTGCTTGCACCCACCACCTGCCTAGCCATTGCTAAGAGGCCACTCTCTGCTCTTGGCCATGATTCTGCTGACTGTGGTGGTGGGTGACGGCCTTATTTTACTACAGTGTTCTGGTTCGCATAGTGGGTGCTTCCCTACTTCATGAAAGTGACCGGACGCGGGTCGCCGGAGGCGGGACGCGGGAGGGACGGACACAGCCCCGAGCATAAGATGCTTCGCATCTAGAACACAGTTTTTATTGTACGTGCATGTAGCGCAGTTATTGTGGATATTATGGAGCGCCGCATGCTGCCAACACGATCGAGCTCGACCAGCGAAGCAATACGGTTAGAGAGACGAAACGTGCTGTCACGGCCACAATTCGCGCCTCTCAGCTAACTTCTCCTGTACTTGACGGGTAGCTTCCGAGCGGCATAGTTGCTCGACAAATTTTCGCAACGTCGAAGAATTCGTCGTTCCGAAAAGCATACGTACACCCGTTGACAAAATAAGTCGGGACGTGCGAGCGGCGACCGCAATCAGACAAAACTAGAGTGCCTCGATGCGCGCGCCCCCGCTTAGAGTGTGGCCATTCTTTGAAAGGGTCGACGGCGCCTCGCCTCACGCGTCCGCCATGTTTTACCCCACGCGGCGCGTTTTTTAAACGTGCACGCGGCGCCTGCCGCCTTGTCGCCCGTCTGATTCGTCGCGAGTCCTGCAAGATCACTGGATGTTGCGTGCCACAGTGCACGAACCATTCTAGGAATGCATGGAAGATGTTTTCTTTCCCAAAGGATCCTAAAAGAAAACTTTTGTGGACAGTGAGAATAAAGCGTGACAAGTGGTAGCCGACGAGTGCCTCTAGTGTATGCAGCGTGAGTATTGCAGGCACGTCGGGTACTTTTGGGATGATTTTTAAAACGGCGTGTATAATACTAGCAACGCAGTCACAGATTAGACTATTACAAGTTATGCGTGTGGTTTTGACTGCGTGTTCGTGCCTCGAACGTTGAGCTAACTCGTAACGCCAAATGGTTTTATCGTGTTTCAACCGTTCTAATAAATTTGGCGTTGTTTTCGGGGTGTGCTTGGAAATCGTACTTTCGCGTTCGCAGGCATCTCCTTTTTTTTTATGCATGAAGGTGTGATTATGAATATTTTCGCGTCTTTAATGAACTGCAAATATTCACTCCGAGTTGAGTTTTCTTGCGGAACAAGAACGACAGATAGAAAAATTTTTTTTCGTTATCCGGTGAAATAATTTTTCAGAATTAGCTCCCTGAAGGGACGCTTTTTGTGTACCATACGCGGTCATTAATTTCAACGCGGAATTCGCGGCGCTGAAAAAAATGGCTGCAGATCCACGAAGTGAATGCTGATGACGGAGCGAAGCTAGGTCCTAAGGCCATAATGTCTACGTTGAAGTCGCCGACTAGTATAAAGGACGGACAGATGGACGGACGGACAGATACACGGATGAATGGACGGACGGACAGATGCACGGATGGACGCCCGGACGGATGGACGTATTTATGCACGAACGGACGGACAGAGTACGGTCTATTTTTAAACCACATTCGCGCTATGAACGCTCTTTGTACGGTATATATGTAACACCCGTGTTTCGGTCCGACGGCGACAACGGACATCGTGAGAGCCTAAGAAGCTTCGCTCCTAAAAACTGAAGCATCACAGAGTATAGTCGTTTCCGCTGCGATTGCTACACGACATTTTGATGCTTACCCCATTTTCGCTGGTATTTTCTCGAAATAGGAAATGCAGCCATATTTTAAATAGGCATTCAATAGGAGGACACGAGGACGAATATGTCCGGCAATCGGTCACATAAAACAGCAGCCTCGGAACCTGCGCGCGCGAATTCTATTCGCTTTAAGATTTAGCTAAACAGCGAGTAGACCTTAGGGTTCTCACGTCAGCAAATTTATCACAGCTGATGTATGTTGGGAAATGCTGTATGTATGCGGTGTAAAAATAAATAAATAAACAAACGAACATATACACCCTAAAGTATAAAAGTGAATAGTGATGTCTGCAGCTCTCAGTGATCCAAAGCAGCTGCGCACCACTGAGCCGCAGCCAGCGGCCGCGCCGGCGGTGAGGGTCATTACGTTCTGCAACACCTTTAGGCGCGAAACATATTCACTTACTAGCTGTGATGCGTGCCTACAAACCTATAACTAGCAACATCCGTGAATGATAATGCGTTTGCGAAGGCAAGTCCAGCCCAAAGTGTCTTTACTCGTGAGCAAAAAAGCTGCGAATCCGCGCGCTGGCAGTGCGCGCATTGACGATTGGGATCAGTAATGGCGACCGCTGTAGCAGACGACGCGCTTGTCTCCACTCTGAACGGAGCGGAGGCGAACGAGTGCATCGAGGCACTCTAGATAAAACTGCATCGCCGCGCCATCTGACGTGGAAAGTGCGCGTGCGCGTCCTTTCAATCTCACAGCCATATATTTTTACTCGCTTGCAGCGGACCAGTGATTACATGGAGCGTTTTGCGCTAGGCGTCGCTTTCTTTCTTCAATCCGTGACGCGCTCAGTTCGGCGGGGGCACGGTGGCGGTGAAGTGTATGTGACTCGCTGCGCCCTGATTAAAGAGATAGCATATCTTGTCTCAATGGCAAACCGGTGCCACACACGTCATTAATTCTCTTCTCTGCACGTTGCACGTTCGTTTTAGTCGAAGCGTACCATGTGACAGTGAAACACGAACGAGGGCATCGAAAACGAAAAGGCGTTGAGCCTAAAGAATGCTTCAGTTTATTAACATAATATAACAAGATGCAGGCAGATCACCTTCCACATGCAACAAAAGAGGCGAATGGACTATAAAAAAAAAGAAAAAGAAAAACGATTGCTGTAATAGCCGAGGTCATGGGTTGGCCTTCAAAGAACAAAAAAGGAAAGCAACTGAGGGCGAGCGAAAAATAGCAACGGCGAAACTTATCACCTCTGCTCCCTTCACCCCCTTTGTAACAAAATTTAATGGTGCGTGAAGTGGCCGTTCACGGAAATTATTTCTGACATCCTTCTTGGCATAGATTTGTATAACGAGGCGACATAATCGCCGTCCGACCAAAGGGCCTCCCCCTCTTCTTGAATCGCGTTCCACAGCGCGTCCGACGTTGCCCTGGACAAGTTGCGCCTGGACAGACCCCACTTCATTCGAGCCCACACATTCTCGATCGGGTTTGCGTTCGCGCCACAGGGAGGCCACGGCAAGGTGCGTACGCCAAGGTCTTCAAGCATGGCAGCCACCTGACGAGCCATGTGTTCGGGGCTTTTGTCCTGCTGGAAGATGAAGCAGCCGTCGGGGAAAGGTCCGTCCAGGGCATATGGGATCATGGTGTCTTGTAGCAGGGAACTGTAGTAGGGCGCTGTGAATTTGCCATCAATGCGCACAAGTGGCCCTAGCCCATCTTTGCTTATAGAACCCCACACGGACACTGAACACCGGCCACCTGAAAGGACACTCTGAGTATAATCAGGGTGGTACCTGCAATTTTAGAAGAACCAGAATGGGCAGGTAAAAGGTGTAGAAAATTGATTTGGGAATTGGTTATGGGCGTTTTGCTTAAAACTGTAGTGTGCTTTAAACCATCGTGCGAAGAACGCGTACAAGACGCTGTGTGAAAAAAAACCGCCAGGCCTGCGCACAACGCGCAGCACAGCCACAGCGAAAGCTGGAGAGCGCCCTTTAGCCTTTTTTAAACACTCTTGGGGGGAGCTACTACAAGCCCACTTGCATGATACCAACTACGCCATAAATCATCATAATTTTTGTGTAGTGGTGAAGCGTCTATTTTTTTTGTTGTTGTTCCCTTTGGTACGGGTCATACCCACTCCGGGGGATCGTCCAAGAGATCACTATATGAAGAAGTTAAGACTTTTCGATTTTATGAATTTTGATGTTGTGCTCACAACCAAAAGAACCCCATATATAATCAGAAAGTGTGCAATAATTGTTTTTCCCCGATTCAGATCAGACACTATATTTCTTTTGTATATAACTTGAATTGAAAGTTAAAAATAAATAAGTAACTGAAATAACAAATGGAATAACATATAATAAACTTTTTTTTTTGTTAATTCATCACTGCGGTTATAATAGGTACAGAAGTAAGGATTTTAAATTCGCATTCGTTTCGTTTCATGGAGGTAATTGCAAACGGCATCAAAAGCGTCCTCGTGTCTGAAGCCCAGATCCGAAGCACCGAAAGAAAGTATATTATCACTTGTGCAGTTCAGTCCCAGTTTAGACAAAGGGATCAGAAGTAGTCTTTTTCTTATTAATCTGTATCGGGGACATGACAAAAAATAGTGCTCGATTGATTCCACTTCTAAGCAAAAGTTGCAGAGGGGTGATACCGCCAGACCAGCCCTGTATGAATATAAATTTAACGGAGGGACACGACATCTTAATCTAGTTATTAGGACTTCCAATTGTCTGTTATTACACCACTGGCTTTTCCACGGAAATTTTAAATGACTGATTTCTGTACATGACGTTATTGATTCCATGGCGTCTGCACGAAGCGAAAAGTTTCTGTATCTTGTTGCAGTTATATTAGCCACTACAGGAAGGACCGAGAGTATTGGGCCATTCAATGCCGCTCGTGCTAGTGAGTCCGCCATTTCATTTAATTCTAATCCACAATGGCCAGGTACCAGCGTTAGATTCCAGCGTTATCACTGCTGGCCGCGAAAAATATGGTACTCGATATCTGAACCGAAGGTCGCGCGATCGAAGCCTGGCTGCGGTGGCTACAATGCTAGAGGCCCGTGCTAGAGGCCGCGTACATAGGTTTACGTGCACTTTGAAGAACACCATATGCATAATATTTCTGGAGCCTTCCAGTACGGTATGACTAATAATCATAATGTAGCGGTTTTGGGATGTAAATCCCCAACGGTTAGTATGATTATCTCAATGTCGCGCTGTGCGGTAAAATGGAAAGTCCGGTCATTCTTGTCTGCACTTGTTTCGCAGTATCGCGAAACCAGATTATCGCGATAGTATCTTACAGGTAATTTGGAGTATCTGTAATGCTGTATCGAGATACACTTGCAAAATGTATTTTTATCTCAGTAGTGAAATACTTGTACGATGTATCGATTATATCGCGATACAGTGCGGGACGCGGGTATCTCGTTACTTGTTTCCGGAAATGAGGTAAGGTGTTTACAATGCGTAAGGAAGACATTTTTGTCCAATTTCAAGCAAAGGTGTTCTACCGGTCAGAGATACAGTGATCGCGGTGAAGGGACCTCCACACGCACAGAATGGCCCATGTGGTAAAAGTGCCTGGTGCCGCTGACGGCAGAATCACGGAGGGATTCTGCCGTCATTTTACCACATGCCTTAAATTACATACGAAAGTAAATGTCTCCCAAGGTACCCCTAGTTTTTTCGTGTAGAAATACAATTCGCAAGTCTTCCCTTGAGGCCGAATCGACGCTGTCGAAATTACAGCCTATTTCAGAAGCAGCTGTATCTTAAGTCCAATTTCCCTTTTGTCTAACAGACCTCTAGTCTATAATAAATGTATGCTATTTCTTAATGCACTGCCGTTCACTAGTGATTCGAGCGATATTTTTTACTTCCAAGTTTCAATGCGTTGGAATATTAATCATGATATTACCCTACACCTAATAAATGTCTTAGCGGAGCATAATCAACTTCGAATTAAACAAAGTATTCCTATAACTGTAGTCCTGTTTCTGTATTCCTGTCTTTGTATTCCGGAATACTGTTTTCGTCTTTTGCAACTGTATTTCCAAAATATACCGTCACCTTAAAATATAATGTATCTCAGTATTTGCCGTTTAAGCATCTAGGCCATGTATTTCGGTATCAGTATTCCTGAATACTTCTCTGAGTATCTCTGGCCAAACCTGGCGTATATTCACGTTTTATAACGGAAGCAGATTATACTGCACGCCAAATATAGAAAGTAACAGTAATCTTGTGTATTTTAGATGACTTGATAATTGTCTACCTGATTTCAGGCGATGCCCATTTAGTTTTCTTTCATCATTTGTTTGTCATTAAAAGTTGCAGTGTGACAAAAAGGAAGCATACGTTTTTGTGCTCGCCCGGCGAAATTTCTTGCTATAACACCTGGATTGAGGCCTTGAAATTATATAATTATGTAACAATAACTGGCTTTTTCTTTTTTTTTCTCGATAAGATGCTTTCTTTTTGAATTGCCGTGGCCCAAGCTTCTTTGTAGACGTTTCGCTCAGGTTGACAACAATGTTATTTGGCAGGTCTTTTTTTTTTTTTTGGAAACTGTGCTTCGACCTATGATTTCACGCCGAAAAAAAGAGCATTTCAAAATTCTCAAAAAAAAATGTTAGACTTCGTAAAAGCAACTTCAGCAAACAAAATTACACCATCTTCCCAATGGGAACCCTGATGGGATGCGAAGCAGCAGCGTTGCGCACGGGTGGCGTCACGGGTTGAACGGCGCTAACGCGGGTGCTGCGGTGAGCGCTGGAAGATTCGTTTGAAGCGATGGCTGGGGTAGGTCTTGTCGTTTCTTCAGAGTGGACACGGGCGCTGGACCGGAGCTGGCGCGCGTTTCGCCTTGACTACCACGGCCTTGTGATCGGTGAAGTGCACGCTGAGAGGTTCCTGCAGACATTCGACGTCGAAGTTGGCAAAGACCAGATCGATGCACGTTCCCCTTATCGTGGTGGGTAGTTTCCGTTCGAAACTAGTAGTTTCCGTTCGAGCGAGTGCACGTCACGCATGTAATCGACGAGCCATTCTCCTCCTCCGCCGACGTCAACGTTGAAGTCTCCCGCGGCGCGCGTCGACACGCCTCGCCGCAATCAGTCAGCGTCTCCTGGAGACCGCCCTCGAGGCGAGCGCGCGGCAGGCGAGGGAGAGAGGACGTCGCGCTCCCCTCGCAGTGCGCGCTGCTGCGGCGTGACCTACTTGGCACCGCTCCAACACCTGCGGCGAAGGGAGCGCGTTGCGGCGCGTTCGTCCGTACGCACGGAGGGAGGGACAGCGTTACACAGCCTAGTCAAAGAGATGCTTCGCATCTAAAAGAAAACATTATCTTACCTCACGGGTTTTCAACGTGGGATCTTCTGGAAGATAATAAAATCAAGGATATGACTCAACTTTCGTAAATTCCAGCAAAAAAAATAATTTCTCACGCCAATACCAACATCCAAACATGAATTTAATAATAGTGGTGATGTAAACCAGTAAATCCCCGCAAGATGTCGTGTAAACCAACCGATGAGTTCCGGATGATATAAATGCGTGGAACCGAAAGGCATGGGAGTATGCACTGAAACTCAGCTGCAATGTGGTGCAGGGGTACTCCGGGCCCCGCGTAATGTTTCACGTTGTCACGCAGCAGACGGCCTATACCTGCGACTGTGTTCGCTGCGCTTATGTGATGGGTGTTGCGTTGTGTTTCCTGGCCTTCCGTGTCCTAGTGTGTTAGATTTACAATACTGCGGCGTTGGAAGTTTCCTCTACTACTATGCGCTGAATGAACTTGTGGAAGTGACAGCAAACGAAGTGGCAAGCATGGGTCGTCTGCTGCATGAGAACCTCAAAAGTTGCGGCTTGCCCGAGGCACCGCAGCGCCACATTGCCACTGAGTTTCAGTGAATACTCCCTATAGGCTTTGATGTAACTGCCTGATCCATCATTCGCTGTTATAGCTAAGCGGCTGTGGCACTGTGCTGCACAGCTCGATCGAATTCAAGCTATGGAGGGCCCTTTCAAATGTGTAATTACAAAAATTGGATTTGGGTCCCGATTTCGGCACGTAACACCGACGAAGTTAATATTTAATTTTAGTAGATAAAAGCGAACACCACTTCCGTGGAATGGTCGGATAAAGCCCAGCCATTTTTTCGTTATCACATTTTACGAAGAATTGACATAGATAGACGACATCAGCGAAGTTCTGACCATGGCTAGCTGGGAGAACACACTATTCACATACACTGGTGAACATAAGGTATGACTGAGCCGACACTACCCAGCAATAGCGTCGCTTTGACTATCCAATCGAACAATAGTCGGTGATAACCGGATCTAGTAGTATACAAGTCAATGTCATGGTCTATTGCGAACAACCGGCGGAAACATGCTCCGCGTGCTGCTCTCGTATAAATCTTTAGTAGTGGCGAAGTTGTTAAAACAAAACGAGCAAGTTTACTATACAGAGCTATCTAAATTTTGTTAGCTAAAGCCACTTGAGTCAATACTTCAAAGGAACCTATTGTTGTTTTAGATGTGAAGCATCTTACGGCGAAGCTTAATCCGGAGGTGGTGTGCGGCGGGACCACCTTTACTGCGCACGCGCAAACCCTTTAAAAAATGAAAATAGAAAAAACCTCCTCTCCCCCTCTCTCTCTTCTAGGCATCCCTTCCCGTGGCAACCACACCCTCACTGCGCATGCGCCTCCCCTCCTCTCTCCCCTCCTACGCTCCCCCCCTCTCGGCATCCCTGCCCACGGCGTCTACATTCCCACTGCGCATGCGCGTCCCCCCTCTCTCTCTTCTAGGCATCCCTGCCCGCGGCGTCCACACTCCCACTGCGCATGCGCGTCCCCCCCTCTCTCCTCTTCTACGCTCCCCCCCCTAGCAGACGCCGACGCAGGCAGCGTCTGCTAGCCAGATTCTTGGTTCAAAAAACCGACTGCTCGCTCTGCACAACCGTTCACTGGCCACCCCGTATATGTGGCACTGGATCTTGACCTGCAAGGTGGTGCCGGTGGGAGATTTCTCCTGTGCGTTGTTGAACAATAAAAATTGACAGCGTGCGCGTTTTTTTTTTTGTATTGCTATCCCAAGTTTATATGTTCAAGGTAAAATACCTGCAATGGTGGTCGAGTGGTTAGGGACATCGACTGCCAAGCCGCGAAGTCGCGGGAATGAATTCCGGCCACGGTGGCTGTGTTTTCTACGGAAAGGAAAATTCTTGAGGCCGGTGTGTTTAGATTCATGTTCAGGTTAAAGAAGCCCTAGTGCTCGAAATTCCCGGGAGCTCCACAACGGTCTCTAATACCTGTGTCACACGGGCGCGCAAAAAGTCTTTTACGTAAGCGGTCTTTTACGAAGTGTTGGTGACGCCATCTACAAACCTGCAAACGCTGCAACGGCCATTTGTGGAATTTACTGCGCGCGGAAAGGAGCATTTGCAGGTTTGTTTACTAGATGGCGTCACCAAAACTTCGTAAAAGACCGCTTACGTGAAACACTTTTTGCGCGCCCGAGTGACACAGGTATTATTATCATATAATGGTTTGGGTATGTTAAACCCTAACAATTAATATTAAAATTTAAATAATAACTTGAACGATTAATTGATTGATTGACGGAAATCATCATCAAAGTTCAAGGGTGCCGCAGCACCGCCTTGTACTCGCCATCGATCTCGTGAAGTCTCGAGCGTGCTCGTGGCCATAAATGGAGATAGAGAGCTCATGGCTCGCGCGGTAACCTTGAATAATTTTGCTTGAACGTAGTGGATTGGAAATATTTTTGCGTGAAGAGGTTCTTGTGTTAACAAAAATACTGTATTTATGGTAATTGCACATGTCGCGGGGTCCGCGAAGAAGTCTTGAAAAGGGGACTTGCGCAGTTCTTACACGTTTGCAGTCATCCTGCTCATAAACCTTCGTTTAAGGAAATGTTACATACTAATTGGCATTGGATAGCAGTAGCTACTCATACTGAAAATATATTATACAGTAGCGAAGAAACCACATAGGGAACTAGCTTGCGCTTGGGGTACAACGCGGAAAGCGACCGCTCTTCAATGTCCTCCATTACGAGGGCTGCCATCATGTACGGTACCGCGGCTCTCATGGCAGTCGCACTGGCCTGCTTATAGAAGGCGTTGTTGAACGAAAAGTAATTGCTCGAGAGGCAGAATTCTAATAGCTGGTATATCAGATCAAACCGAAAGGGGTATTCAATCGTTCAGGGTGGAGTCGTCTTCGACTGCCCGGCGCGTCACGGACAGTATGAGGGGGGCGGAAATGCTGGTGAAAAGGGAAACCGCATCGAACGACACCATACAGTCGGTTTCATCCAAACACACCTAGGACGCATTTTCCACGAAGTGTCCCGAGTGACGGATGTAGGTTTCCGGCTTTCCGGTCAGAGGTACGATTATATTGCGAAGATAGGTTGACAAGGCTCGTAGGGGGGTACGAGCGAAATCGACAATGTGACGAAGAGGAATTCTGGTCTTATGAATTTTCGGGAGGCCGCGGAAACTTGGGGCGGAGTCGTTTCTGCATATACTGACGTGGTTGTGACGTGGATGAAGGCAGCAGGCGGCGTGTCGAAGATGAAACTTTATTTTGGCCTTACTTATGGCCGGAAAACGGAAAGTTAGACTACAGCAAAACACACTGTACAATGATAGCGGCGAGCACAGCGTCGGCCGTCGAAAAACTGATCATCGTTGAGACGCGCCGTCTTTTATACAGCACACGTCGAACTTTCCAGCCTTATCACTGGTGGCCGTGAAGCTCTATAATAAGCTGGACGGTTAGCGTCCTGCGTGCAATCTTAACAAAACGATCTACTATAATCGCGAAGCTTTTCCAATACTCAGGTGTGATCTGCGCCGAGCATCACTGATAGTCTGTTGTGGGTGCAAACAGAATACAGTAATACTGGTACAAGAAACGCGCGTGGCATTACCCCCCTCTGAAAAAGTATCGCCCCTATGCTTAAAACAGAACACGGGGGGAAAATATTCGTACAACTATACATAATAATGAACCAAGAAATTACAATAAACAAAAAGTGCAAGCAAGAAAGTACAACACAAGAAGTACAGTCCTCAGTTTTACAAGCGCCCGTAAAACGGCTTGCGGCGCACGGCATGAATGATTTCAGGTCGCGCTCGGCGCCGCTGAGAGTTCGTAATCCCGTCTGGCATGACCTCGTAGTCAAGAGCGCCAAGGCATCTGTCAGGGATGACAATAGAAGTGGGAAAAGGAAGGCCGGACAAGAAATAGGCGGAATAAGAGCAGATGAAAGAAGAAGAAGAAGCTCGGTGTGCGCGCGGCAGGAGCCACGGTGGCAGGGGGTCACGCACACAGGCAGAACGGCTTGGAGACCCGCCTGAGCTTTGGCCTCGGCGAGGTGCGGTGCGGTCCGGTTGTCCAGCTGGCTGGCTGTGCTGGGAGAGGTCAGGACCGGTCAGCGTTTACGCCGCCGACCTTAAACGAGCCCGGGCTTGCGGCCGCCCGTCCAGCTGCCACGTCAACGACGCATGAGTACGACGTCTCGTGTGTGAAGCGGCCGGCAGTCGCGGCGACGTCAGGGCGACGGACGCAACGAGAGACGGACGCGACTATCAACGGTGCGGGGTCAGCGCGTGAAGACCAACTGTAAGCGGCTGACAATTTTCGTACCGGTTGTTGTGTACGTAAAGGACACGCGTAGAACTGGATAGGACGTGCTAATTAGTGTGTTTTGGGGAACTGTAGCAATATCTAGCTAATTCTATTTTGGTGTGTTGGTGTGTATATATATGTGTGAAATGAAGGTTGTGTTTTCGTCACACCTGTGTCGCCTTTCCTGAGTCCAGTCCGCCGACTCGAGCGAAACGCGCCGGGCCATTACTAACATCGTGACAGCATCGAAAAAAATGCCCCCCACCTCCCCGAAGGGAATCGTGAGGAAATGCGAATGCATTTCTTGCGCCGACACCGACTTCTGCCATCGCCTTGAGAGGCGCCCAGCCAGCGAGCGGTCGAGAGTGAGGCGCGAGCGGACGGGAGAGTGGGCGGCAGGGAGGAGAGAGAGCGAACGGCGAGAGAAGGAGCGGCGAAGCACCTGCACCTACCCTCTCCTACATTCTCTTGCACCACATGCTCCGGTTGCTAGGGGCGAGGATAAGCACGCGCGCCCGCAGCTGTTGCTATGGGAGAGGGAGGGAGAGCGGAGAGATAACACTTGCCGGCGCGCGGACACCTCCTCAATCTATCTTCCTCCTCCTCCGCGGACAACGCCGGACGCCTGACATAGCCCGACTAAGATTAAAAAGTTCTATGGACCGAAGTATCGCCGAAGAAGTTATAGATGCGAAGCATCTTATAGCGAGGGGGCATGTCCCGCGGCGTTGTCGGCTTCCGCACTCACACTGCGCATGCGCACCTCTCCCCCCTTCCTTCTCTCCAACAGCTGCGCGTTACTCTCGACACATCGCTCTACCACCTGCTTGCGCTTCTCCTGCGTTCTCGCTTCTGCTCTCGCGGCGCATGCGCTACTCTCCTCTAGTTTCCTCTCCTTCAAGTGTGAATATAAAGCGGGTAGAGCGCGAACACTCTACACACCTCCTCTCCTACGCCCCCCTCTCTCTCCTCTAGACAACCCTGCCCGCGGCGACCACACCCCCCAGTGCGCATGCGCGTCCCTTGCCATTTCCCTCCTCTCCCACCCTCCCCCCTCTCTCCTCTTGGCATCCCTCCCGCCGCGTTTACACCTCCACTGCGCATGCGCGTCCCCTCCCCCCTCTCTCCTCTTCTACGCTCCCCCCCTCTCTCGCCTTCGCAACGCGGACGCAGGCAGCGTCTTCTAGCGAGTTTCTTGATTGAAAAACCGACTGCTCGCGCTGCACAACCGTTGACTGGCCACCCCGTATATATATGCAATGGATCTTGACCTGCAAGGTAGTGCCGGTGGGATATTCTGTGCGTTGTTGAGCAATGAAAACTCGCAGCTTGCGCGTTAACTGAAAGGGGGACTGCGGGTCTCTGTGTCCAGTCGGAGTCTTCTGTCTCTCATTGCCCATTAGCAGCGATTGCCATGTTCTAGTAGGAATCACAGGTCCATCACAGCGTGATTACGCCTCCGCAGGTTTCTCTCCTGCGCAACGCCACGATGAGCGCCAGCGTCAACGCTGCCGCCAGTGTAAGCGTTAGAGCCCGCTGCTTCGCATACACGTCGGCGTCCACATCCAAACCCGGTCGCCGGGCTGGTATTTCACGAAGCGTCGTAGAAGGTTGTAACGGCGGCTGTCTGTCGTCTGCTGATTGTTGATGCGTAGGCGTGCGAGTTGTCGGTCTTCTTCGGCGCGCTGGAGGTAGACAGTCACGTCGAGGTTTTCTTCGTCGGCGAAGTTGGGTAACATGGCGTCGAGCGTTGTGGCCGGGTTCCTTCCGTAGACCAACTTGTATGGCGTCTTGGATGGCCGTGTTGTATGCGAAGGTCACGTACGGAAGGATTGCATCCCACGTCTTGTGCTCAACGTCGACGTACATGACCAGCATGTCGCCGATCATATTGTTTAGACGATCGGTGAGGCCATTGGTCTATGGGTACAATGGCCTCGCCGGCCGATGGTACAACGAAGAGGTAGTTGTTGGAGCCCGACCTTTAGCCTTGCTAATGCGCGGAACACTGTCTCTGGCAACGAAAAAGAGGCAAAGAGGTTGCTTGCAGTAAGCTTATTTGAGGCCACTGCTTTCTTTGCGGGTGGGAGCACATTCACATGTTATTTTAGGGGCGAAACTCCTTAAGGTCGACGCTTGTACATCACTCCGCCGGTGTCCCGCGTCCCCCGGTGTAGCCACGCTACCCGGTGTAGCCACGCTAGTGTGAGGACGATGACGCTGCCATCACGGCACAGCACATGCAAGGTAACCATTAAACGCCATGACGAAGACAATGACGCTGATGACGATGAAGAATAAGCGCGTTCCAGACCACACATTCTCTTTTCGGGGCGAAGATCTTTAAGGTCGACCCTTGTATTTCACCCCCCCCCCCGGTGTAGCCACGGTAGTACTCGCCGCTCCCGCTAGTGGCGCAGCTGCGCTCTCATCTGATTTGCATGGCGCTTCGATACTGTTACTACTGCTATGAACAACGAAGAAGACAAGGGGCCGGCGGAGCGGAGGGCTCGCCGTCAAGACCACGCGAAGCCGAAGCGAAACGGGCTCGTCGTCAAGCCGACGCAGAGCTGAAGGCCCGCGAAGGAGAAGAGGGATGTCAGCGCCGGCAACAAGATCCAGATCCCCTAGAAGTCGCTGGCGCACTATCACGGGAACTTGTACAGACATTGCATTCTCGAACTTTACACTACATCTAATTCAAAATCCCTTGGCTTTATACGACTTTAGGCACCACAAGGCCATTATACTCAAAGGGAAGCGTTACCCTGAGCCTAGTCATATATGACTAAAACTAGGACAACCCCCTCCTTGTGGTCTCACCACCCCTGTGTTTTTGTCACGTCTGTGCATGATCGAGTGGGCAAAATGTACGGAGGATTAACGGTTTACCACATTTAATCTGCGGACCTTCGCCCACTCATCATCATTCACTTCGTGGATATGGCGGGACTTTTTTTCATATTTCGCGGGCTTTCTCTATTAAACGAAAAAAATGAGCACGCAATAAGTACGGTGTTAAAAGTAGCACAGGCAGATGTCATTTAAACATGCCCACATTTGCGTCATCGACTTTTTGATAATTAGGTGAGCACTTTCGGAGTAACAAATAATTATGACTAATTAATGAATTCTCATTAAGGGAGCACTGACATCAAAGTTACTCATGTCAAGATTTTTGCATCCACGAGTAGTCATCGGCCTCCTAGTAGCGATTCGCACCACAAAAACGCAACTGAGGGGCGAATAACTATCCGTTTTATTAAATGCGAAGCATTTGTTAGCGAACTTCGGCGACTTTGAGCGTATCTATCTATCTATCTATCTAGCTATCTATCTATCTAGCCGCCTACGGCTTTGTGCTCTCCTGGCCGTATCGTTAATGAGATTTATACCAAATTTGGTATGGCATAACATGACTGTATGACGAACATAAATGGCTGGTCATATCATTAAAATCATGACTAACTTGTCATGAAAAGTATGATTCACATGCCACGCTCATGGCGCGCTCGCGGCCGCTTCGTTGGCTTGATATACACCAAATTTGGTATTGAGTGACATGACTATATGGTGAACATAAAAGACAAGTGGTAATATGGAAATCATGACTTGTCATGTGCGAGATGACTTGCATGCCACGCTCATGGCGCGCTCGCGGCCGTTTCGTTAGCTTGATATACACCAAATTTGGTAATGAGTGACATGACCGTATGGCGAAAATAAATGACAAGTGGTAATATGGAAATCATGACTTGTCATGTGGGACATGACTTGCATGCCACGCTCATGGCGCGCTCGCGGCCGTTTCGTTGGCTTGATATACACCAAATTCGGTATTGTTTGACATGACCGTATAACGAACATAAGTGGCAGGTGGTAACATGAAAATCTGGGCGTGCATGTCATCTACAACGCCATTTACATGCCACGCTCGTGGTGCGCTTGCGTCCAGGTCGCTAGCTTGATATACACCAAAATTGGTATTGCGCGACGTGACTGTATGACAAACATAAATGACAGGTCCTAACATGTAAAACATGACATGCAAATTATGTAAAACATGATTTCCTCCTTCCTGGCTGCTTCGCATTACATCGATTCCCACAGTGCGGGGGGATCTGCCGGCTTTTTATTTATATCATCGGTATCCAGAAAGATTCAAAACGGCCGGCAAGCCCGCCATTTTTAGCGCTGGCAGCGCTTCCTCGCGGTCACCTCCGGAACGCACCCCAGCTGACCACTTCTCTACAGAAAGTAGTGACGTGAGGCTCGGCTGCTCCGCTAACTTTTCGTCTGCTAGGCGCACACGTTCAGTCATGCCTTGTCACCTGCATTGCCGTCATCGCCGTAAAAAAGTGTCGACTAGTGCCGTAAAAAGTGCCGTAAAAAGCGTCGCCTGTTGAATACGACAGTCTGGAGCTTGGAATCGCCGCGATTCGCGATGTCGCTAATCATTTTTGCTTCCATCGACCCTTTGTAGAACAGCGATTCCAAAATGGACGCCGTTCCAAGCAGCAACGAGGAGGTCCCCGGGCAATACGCATGCTTCGGCCACGCTCGCTCAGGTAAAAAAGTACTACAGCGCTAACACACAGGACGGAGGGAAGAAGTGACACACACGGCGCTGAACTTGCAACTGGTTCATTGGAGAAACATGTACATGTTTTTTGAAAAACAAACATGGCGAGCACGCGTGCTCAATGTCATAGATAATAGATTTATCAAACCGTAAGTCACAGCCTCGTGTAAGCTTCCTAGTCACTGCCGTTTTAACAAGTCCATTTCTTTTGAAGATAACGCCAGGGAAGGTTGGCTAATGATACCTACACAAGAGAAGTGGCGGAGGCATTCCACATATTTAGAAAAGGGAGCCATTGCGTCAGCCAAGCTTCCCTGGCGTTATCTTCAAAAGAAATGGACTTGTTAAAACGGCAGTGACTAGGAAGCTTACACGAGGCTGTGGCTTACGGTTTGATAAATCTATTATCTATGACATTGACCATGCGTGCTCGCCATGTTTGTTTTTCAAAAACATGTACATGTTTTTCCAATGAACCAGCTGCAAGTTCAGCGCCGTGTGTGTCACTTCTTTCCTCTGTCCTGTGTGTTAGCGGTGTAGTATTTTTTAACATGGAACCTCACCAACTCGCCCAATCTGCGTGTCTTCTATCGCTCATGTTTCTCGATTAACTCTATTCGGGGAGTTTTGGCGTGCATAGCATTCCGGTATGCGCAAAGGGGTTTATGGAATATAGGTATAGGGAATTCAGACTTGCGGAGAAATAGAACACGTTAGGTTTCTACAATAACATTTATGTGCCTATCCAGCCTCTAATGGTTACGGCGGCAGTAACCCGGTATTACGCGAGTGCAAAGAAGTTTATGGACGAACTAAAATGCACTATTAGCCATACCTGCGTGTTGCTTGTTAGCGATGATATTTATCTATACGCCACTCCACTTCGATAGCTTGTGGTCGTGTTGGCGTCTACCATACGTCTAATGAAACGACACACTCATTGCGCTTTTTCTGCGCTTCCAATCAGTCAACTGCAGCTTACAACGGTTCCCCCGACATGCTGACTGACGAGCACATGCTCTTTTATTTCGCCTTTCTTTTATTGGTGGTTTGCGTCTTGTAATTTCAGAAAATCATTCAAAGTGGTGCGATGAAGATCAGACATGAATAGTGAGAGCATTTGCATGCGTCGGCGCCACGATAAGAAGACTCGGATCGTAGACGTCATCGCTACTAGCGCATCGTCACTCAGAATGGTATTTGTGGAATGTATCACACCGAACACGTAACACTAGTGTCGATGTCGCAGGGCACTCGATTTCCCGTTGAGCTTTCGTACGGTGTTTGCCGTCGAAATAAAATAACTTCCACGCGACGGACGTGATCCTAGTTCCACCAAGGAGACCTACGTATAGGGACTGAGGTTAGGTCCTCTATAACAATGCGTGTGTCGGCGAGCGAAAGACCAGGGAACCGTTCAGGCCGATGGCAGGAGCAGAATGAATGAATATGACCTTTATTCAAGGAAAGGACGACTCTTGGTCGCTGTTGGGCATGAGGTGGGAAATGGGTAAGCGGAATAAAGGGTGATGAACAGCTTCATGTCACGCCTTCGCACGGGTCAGGCGACCTCTCTTACACCACTCTAAAGAGGCCACTTTTACCACAGTATATTGCCAGAGCTTTCTGTGCTTCATGGTAGGACTTTATTAAATCCGTAGAGCGGTCATGTCGCCATGCAGCAGATGTTGAATACGCCGTCTGCCTTTTGAGAAAGCTGCGCATGTCCAAATGAGATGTTCTAAATCTGATCGGCACAGCGTCTGAGAGTGTGTGCATCGCGTAGAAGTATGGTCACTCGAAGGTCGGTTAGCTTGCTGCCATTTGTGAATTATGTGTGGCGTGTATGCAGAGTTGGCCATAACTTTGTTCAAAAAAATTTCTTGTGGACGAGTAAACCCACCCTTGTAATTTAGTATACACGCTGGTGTAGCTTCCAACAGTCTGTTCTTGCTGCCTGATTTCATTTTAGTGCGAATGTAATGCATCAGTGCTCTGCTAGGAGAGCCTGCTGCCCACATCATAAGATAAGCATTTGGGCATTCTGCGTGTGGCGTGGAACTGGGGTGGGCGGAATTTTATATGTCTTCAAACCCACCCGCTTGAGCGGTGACCGCATGAGCGGCTGCGTTTCCCCCCGTCCGTGCCAGTGTGCCCTGGTGTCCATAGAATTTCAACATTGGTTCCGATGACTTGATTTATTTTTAGCTTTTTTCTGGTGTCGGTGGCTACAGCATCTTCAGTAGTTGGTGCCGTTAGTTCAGTTACTGCTTCATACGAATCTGTGAGAATGCGATAGTTAATTCTTTGACTAGTGATGCCTCCCAAATCGAGGGGAATAGTATTGACAGTCCCCCATATTGCCAATAACTGTGCGTGCGGAGTTGCACCCCCGGGAAGCTGACAACTGTGAAAGCCATTGTGTTGTGGTGCAGACGTGCATACCCAGGCCATGCTGGCTCTTGCATCGCTGATTGTGGCATCAGTGTATATGTCAACGGTGTTCGGTGGTCTGCTCTGTACCAGTGGCTTCTCAAGTAGTCTTCTGACTTTCACATTTTGTCTGGCAATAGGTCGTTGTTTCCTCCGAGTACCTAGCGGCACATCCCTTGGTGGCATTGTGAGCCATTCTTCAGCCACTGGCATCGTGTGGTCTCGGTTATCCCATGCCAAGACTTGTTTTCCGTTTTCCTTGAGGTGAATTTCCCAATCGATATCGCAATCTAAATTGTGCTTCGCTTATGACGTCCCGTATTGGTGGTATAGGTACTAGCTTGAGCAGGTCGTCGTTCCTCGTGTGCTTTGGCAGTCCAGTGATCGTTCGATGAGCTGCCCTGTGCAACTTTTCAATGTCCATGAGATCGCGATTCGAGAAATCATACACAGGTGCCCCGTATAGAATCCTCCCGACTGCCACTGCTTTTGCAAATGTTTGGCATGCGTTCTGCCGTGCTCCACCATACTTATTTGATATGCGTCGGATGATGCGCAATGTTGGAGTCCAATTGCGTTTTAAAGTGCATATCCACTGTTGGGGGCTATTGCAGCTAGCAATTTGGGCCCCGAGAATTCTAATTTGTCCATTTGAAGACGTGATATCTGTTTCACCGGTGTGTAATGTAATCTGCTTCTTTGGATTCGTTGATCTTTTCCCATCTACGCTGAGCAGTTCCGTTTTCTCTGGCGACAACTGTAGTCCGAGGTTGTCTAAGGTATCGGAGAGGCTGAGAATCACTGCTTGAAGTTCTGTTTACATACTGCTCTCGTAGGGATAATCCGCTGCTTCCGTCCATATTGTAATGGCGTCAGCGTAAATAGTAAAACGCGCTGTAGTGTCTCTCTCAAGCCTTTCTGCCACTCGTGTCATGGCTAGATTAAAGAGCATAGGTCGGAGGATGGATCCCCGGGGTACACCCCTATCCAAGTCATAGGTTCTGGGGCTCCATCCCGGTGCCTTGCCATGGAGCTTGATAGGCCTGCTTTGGAGGAAGCTGTGGATCCAATTCTATGCCTTTTGGCTAGGGTACCTTGCTGTCAATTCCTCCAATATGACCTCTTGTTTCACATTGTCGAAAGCCTTACGCATATCAACTGCTAGAATATAGTCGGGCATCTGTTTGCGAGACCTGCGGTTTATTACTCTGCGGAGCAACCATAGGCAGTCATGTGTACCCATGTTTGGACGAAAACCTGCTTGCGCTGGGTGTAGGCCAGGTTGTTCGTATTCAATGTAGTGTTGCATTCTTGTGTGTAGCATTCGTTCTATCAGTTTACAGACAGTTGATGTTAGAGCTATAGGCCGCAGATTTGCTGGTACTGTGTGGTCTTTCCCAGGCTTAGGTATGGGGTAGATGAGCGATAGTTTAAGTGATTCTGGAACCACGCCAGATTCCCAGGACTCATTGATAATTGCGAGGAGTTTGTCTTGGGCTTCATTGCTGAGGTTTCGAAGCTCTTGCCAAGTAACTCCGTCATGTCCGGGAGCTGATCTCCTTTTGCCCTGTGTCAGTGCTGCTACGAATTCACCCAATGTTAAGGGCTTGTCAAGCTCCGTTTTAGGGCCATCAATCGTGGTTGTAGGCAGTGGCTCCGGTGGTGCTTCCGCGGCATGAGGGAAGAGAGTTCGAATTACTTGATCCTCCAGCGTTGCAGCGTCCTCTCGCAGGAAGAGTTCCGCGAGGGGAGGCGCGCCTTTCTTTCTCCCCAGCAGGCTCCTCAAAATCCCCCCACAGCCTTTTGAGACCATGTACACGTCCAAGCTTCGCGCATGTGTTATGTCATTCGTCGGCTTCTAGAAGTTCTTGGTATTCCTTGATCAATCTGTACTGACGTTTCAGATACATTAGATCTCGATGGCGTTTTCCTTTGTATCGATATTGTTTTGTGAGACGATTGGCCTTTCGCCAAAGGTTTGCAAGGTGGGCATCCATGTGAGTCGTAGTGTCGTCACAAGGTATAGTCTCTCTCGCCTCTGGTCGCGCCTCAGCGATCATAGCGCTCAATCCCTCAAAATCCATAAAACAGTCCCCGGTAGCTACTCGAATTTTTTTTCGAATCAAATACAACCGCTTGCATTTTCGTAATGATTATAGGCAAATGATCGCTTCCCCCATGTGCTCGAATCTACGTCCCAACGCCTTATCAACCCCCCGAGTGGCCAGCGTTAAATCATGTGTCGTGTCCCGTTGCCTCGCGTGTAGCCCTATGCGAGTTGGTGTCTCTGGTATGTTACACACGTTTAGAGTCGACATTTCGATTGCTTCATGCAGAGCACGTCCTCTCTAGTCAGACTTGATGTAGCCCCAAGATGGATGCTTGACATTAAAATCTCCGCCCACCACGATGGGAAGGCTTCCGGCTTGCGCCTGCACTTTACCGAGCCACGTGAAGGAGTCGTTTTGATCCTTGCTCGTTACTGGTCTGTAGTAAACGGAGACTACAACCATTGGCCGTTGTCCTCGCGGACACAGCTTAACTGTCACAATTTCTCTAAATTCGTTACTTAGCTCGGGAATTCGGAGTTCAGTTGCAGTACAGTCATTTCTGACTAAGAGAGCGGCTTGTCCTTGCGAGTGTTCATTCACTTTACCTTGGTGTATTATAGTAGCCTGCTGAAAGGTACGGTAACCTCTAATGGTACACGGTCCTCGTGTCTCCTGCAATAATACGACAAGAGGTCTAGTTCTGCCTATTTAATGTCTTAATGTGGAGCCGTTCTGCTTCAAACTGCGACAGTTCCATTGAATAAGGGTCGGTTTAGTAGCCAGCTCTAATCTGCCCTCTTGCGTCGCTTGGGCTCCTCCTGTTTTTGTAAAATTTTCTGGAATTCGTTGAACATTGTTTGCATTTGGGTTTGTATCGTATTCGTTACAGACTGAAATTCCTCCCGAAGGTTTTTTTCTAGGCGTTGGGTCTCTGTGTATCTTTCTTGACGTAGGATATTCAACATCTGCGCATATGCGGAGTCTTGCGCAGTAAGTGGCGTTGATGTTGAGAGCGTCTTGCTCTGCTGAAGCTGCATATTTCCTGGTGGTTGCTGTGTCCGTGAGTTTGCCGTTATTTTCCGGCTCAATGATCGCCCAGCCCGACTCCCTGATTTAGCACGTTTTGTGTCATTAACCGGCGGAGTCGGTTCATGTTGCCGCGCTGGTGTGCCTTGTGTAGATCGTTGATCAGACGGTAGTCTTGCCAGTATTTCTTGTAGCATCGCCCTTAATTGCTGGTTTTCTTTGCGTAAATCTCTGATTTGATGTTCATAGTCAATGGACAGCCCAGGTTGTTTAGGTGTGCCTGCCTGAACTGTTTCAGACCAGCTCAGTGGCCTTTGGTGACCCTGCGCGTTCTGGCTCATTTTCTTTATGTGTTTGGGCATGCGACCGGGGCAAGCAGAGTTAAGTGATATGTGACCCTCTTTTTGGCAGGCAACACAGAAGAGCTCGTCATCGCATTTTACTATCCTCAGAGTGCTTTCGTCCACATTGCTTACATACTTCCTCTGACGGGCAGTACTTGGCAATGTGTCCCAATCCATGACAATTATAACAGGCTATGACCTTGGGTCGGTACTCATGCACCTTAGTGATTTCATAGTCGAATACAAGCCTGTTAGGGGGGCGATTCTGAATGAAACGTAAGTAGCAGCATGTTAGTCTTCCCGAGAAGGCGCGCATCAATGATTTTTGCCGTTTCGCATCACAAGTGGTCAAATATATATTCAATGGTCTGGCCCGGACGCACTTTGGTGACGCCTCGACTACTCCCGACTCTTTGAGCTGGTGTTCTTTCAATGCTTACTTCATACGAGCGGACTCGACCACACGTTTTCTCAGCTAATCGCGTAAGCGCCGCAAGTCTTTCAGCGTGTTCGTCATCCCTGACTGTAACCTTTATACTGTTCGCCGCAGCGTCATAGCGGAAGATCGCCAATTCTGCAAGTTCCCAGCTTTGCGCGGTCATCTCTATTGCAGCTGTTATAGCCTGCTTAGGTGTGTCATGTACATGGTCCTTATTAAGTGGCCTGATTGAGATTGCAAAATGAGGTCGACTCACCCGTTCAAGGCGAAGCTGTTCCGGCTTGACCTTCCTGTTAGGCTTCCGCTTGGCGAATATAGACCATTGTGCGTTTCTGTTTTCGGCGTCGTCGTAGCTGTCGTTGTAAGCCTCGGTTTCGTCGTCGTCGGTCTCCCGGGTGCCCATGTCATCGCCCACTTGCGGTCCTTCCTTCTGCCTGAGCTCCGCCGCCGAGCGACGCACGTCGGCGTTTCCTACAGCTGTTCGGCGCTCGTTCGGCGTTCCGTCCATGGCGTTCTTCGTTGGCCGCGTTGGCCGCGTTCTGGAAGGGCTGCTGTCCAATTTTTCGTTGTCTCCACTTTTCGGCGGGCACTCTACTTCCAAGCTGGTGTCACTGAGGCGCGGCTGGTGCTGTAATGGTAGCGACATAATGTCGAGCTTACCGGGCCGGCTTCGTTGAGGCCGCATTCAGCTTGGCCTAGAGACGTGGTTCGGCTTAAGTCCGTGGGCCGCCGTTGAAAATTGTCCTTGTAGTTCAGAAGAAAGGCAACGGGGGCTGATAAAAAGCACAGCACACTCACCAGGAGTGTTCACGGTGTCAGTTATCACAGTTTTGCTGCCTTTGAACGATTTTTGCGCATGATTTCAGACGAAAACATCGAGGAGCCGAGGTGAGACGCGTCTACACACTCTGGCGATCGGAGCGCCCCCCCCCCCCTCGCAGGAGCAGAAGAAGACTACTCTTTATTTTTCTTTTGTAACCTCGCAGCGCGCCGCACGAGGAACGAGGCCCATGAGCCTGAGCGCGCCATAATTTATAGGCGGCCGATGAAGATGACGATGGCCGCTACAGAGCTCCCCCCTTTATGAGAAGGACAGTGATGCATTGGGGCCCCAAGAAACAGTGTTTGATGTTAGGCGATTGGTCTTCAGCGGCGGCAAAGGGGTTAAAAGCACATAACGCTGGCGCGGTTGCTAGGTAGGCGGGTTTCACTCTGTCGATCGCTCCGACTTCTTCACGTCCGTTGAGCTCGATGGAGACAGTTTTTTCTGTCCTGCTGAGTACTTTGAATGGGCCGTCGTAGGGAGGCGTAAGGGACGGTCGGATACCTTCACGCCGGACGAAAACCTGGCTCGCGGTGGCCATGTCCTTGCTGACAAAAACGTCAGCCGACGATGCATCTCGACAAGGGCAACGACGCAGGCGTGAGAAGAGGAAACAGAGTTGTTGAACGTAACTGTCTGGATCAGGCGTTGCCACAGTAGCCGACGCGAAAAATTCGGCAGGCATACGCAATGTTGTACCATAGACCAACTCCGCAGCTGTGCAGCCGAGGTCTTCCATGAAAGACGAGCGCACGCCAAGGAGGACGAGAGGAAGGTCTTCAGCCCAAGACGAACGAGCCTGGCGAGCCATCAAGGCGGCTTTAAGTTGACGATGAACACGTTCAACCATGCCATTTGCCGATGGGTGGTGCGCGGTAGTATGAATATGGCGGACTCCAAGCAGGCATGTCAGTTCGCGGAAGAGATCGCATTCGAACTGTCGGCCGCGATCGGTGGTAACTACACTGGGACAACCGAAGCGTGAGATCCAGCCACCGACAAACGCTGAAGCCACGGTAAATGCCGTTATATCGGTGAGAGAAAACGGTTCAGGCCAGCGGGTATATCGGTCCACACAAGTGAGGATGTAGCGAGCAGCTCGAGATGGTAGGAGTGGGCCAACGATGTCAATGTGAACGTGGTCGAATCGAGCATCGGGTGGACGAAATGAGTGAATTGGTGATTTTGTGTGTCGTGTTGTCTTGGAGCGTTGACAGTGAAGGCATTCACGCGCCCAGCGCCGCACGTTGGAGTTTACACTCGGCCACACAAAGCGGGTCGTAATGAGACGCTAAGTAGCACGAACTCCGGGATGACTGGCGCCGTGGAGCTTGTTGAATATGTGACGGCGGAGTGTGAGAGGGACAAATGGTCGTGTTCGGCCTCGTGGCACGTCGCAAGTGATGGTGCCCGAAGAAAATGAAAGGGGAACATCGGTCAGCGCCAGTGACGTGGTGGATGAGCGGATGTCCCGAAATTCGACGTCTGTAAGTTGCGCCGCGGCGATTTCTTCGAAATCCAGTCGGGGCGCGGATATCGCGTCGATACGGGAGAGGGCGTCTGCGGCCGCGTTGATCGGGCCTTCAATGTTTCGAACGTCCACGGCGAATTCGGAGATAACGTTGAGGTGCCGTTTCTCTCGCGCGGTATAAGTGTCGTGGTTACCGCGAAAAGCGAATGTCAAAGGCTTGTGGTCCGTGAGGACGTGAAAGCTTGAGCCCCCCAGCAGGTGTCGGAAATGTCGAATGCCTAAGTATACCGCCAGCAGCCCACGACCGAACGTGCTGTAGCGCGTTTCTGCAGGTTTCAGTTTCTGCGAGAAAAACCCGAGTGGATACCAGGAGTTGCGTTGCAACTGCTGTAAAACCGCGCCGACAGCCGCACTAGATGCATCGGTGATAAGGCGCAGTGGTGCAACGTGCAGAGGATGCAACGGCAGTGTGGCGTCTGCCAATGCGTTTTTAGCAGCTTGAAAGGAAGGTTCGGCGTAAGACGTCCAAGTCAGTGGCGAGGATGGAGCTTTTGTGGTCTTAAGTAGGTCGGTGAGCGGTATGATGATGCGGGCGTTACTGGGAAGAAAACGGCGGTGGAAGTTGAGCAGCCCAAGGAACTCGCGGAGCTTTCGGATGGATGTTGGGCGAGGGAAGTCGCGCAGGGTTTGAACTTTCTTGTCCAACGGCCTGATGCCCTCGCTAGTCGCACGGTGTCCGAGGAACTCAATGTCTTCGACACCAAATACACTTTGCGGGGTTGATGAGAAGGCCGTACTCCTGTAGCCGAGAAAACAGCAGACGCAAATGGCTGCCATGCTTTTCGGGGGAAACACTAGCTACCAGAAGGTCGTCGAGATATGCGAATACGAATGGTAATCCACGGGTTACTTCGTTGATAAACCTCTGGAATGCCTGAGCAGCATTTCGCAACCCGAACGGCATGCGCACATACTCGAAAAGCCCAAATGGCGTCACAGTCGCAGTCTTGGGGATGTCCGCTGGCTCAACCGGAATCTGGTGGTAGGCCTTTACCAAGTATATTTTGCTGAATATCACCGCTCCCGCGAGGTTGGCAGAGAAGCCGTGAATGTGAGGGAGGGGATAGCGATCAGGGATGGTGCGCGCGTTGAGGGCACGGTAGTCGCCGCACGGGCGCCAATCCCCTGGGTCACGCTTTGGTACCATGTGGAGAGCTGAAGACCAATTGCTCGACGAAGGACGGATGATGCCCAGTTGCAGCATGTGGTCGTATTCTCTTCTCGCGATGGCAAGGCGGTCTACAGCGAGGCGTCTGGGTCGGCAAAATACTGGAGGACCGGTAGTGACAACATGATGCGTGACGTTGTGACGTACTGGCAGCTCAAGGTTGGAAGGTTTTGTGATGGCTGGAAAGTCTGGCAGAATTGAGGCGAACGTAGATGATGGTATTTGTGGCGCCGTTCCCGTGGTAGACGTTGGAGGTGCGAGGATTCCTGGTATAGACATAGTGGTCGTCCTGTCGACGAGCCGACGTGCGCAGAGGTCAACACTCAATATGGTCATGCACCCAATATGGCCATGCGTACATCTGCAACAAGGAATACCCATCTGAAGGTGCGTCGGAGACCCAAATCGATGGTAAGAGAGCGCTGACCATATGTGTCGATGGCCGTGGTGCGCATTGGTTGATGCGTTAACACGAGGCTCAGAGAACACAGAACGACATTAAAGAAAAATGAGCATGCTCACTTGGCTGGCCATCGTAGGAAGTGTAATTGCTATCCTGTCCTAACAGATACAAGTGTTATATAATGACATCAAGATCGGACCATCAGGGAAATGATCGAAGAATTTCACATTAAAATGGGGGGGAAGGAATTTTATTAACCAGGCCTCGCGTAATCTCCTAGAAAAGGCGATTAGTTGTTCTGACGACACGTAGGTTGTGTAATATGATGTCTTGCGTAACTCGCGCATGTTGTTACAAAAGTGTAACCTTGATACGCATATGTACCACCCTGTGACGCTCATTTGTGTTGTTCTAGTATATATATATATATATATATATATATATATATATATTGTGAAGAACGAGACAGAGAGAGCACCCGTTCCTGGGTCGGCTGTTCTATATTCTACTTCCTCTTTCTCTACTTCGGCATCCCATGTCATTCCGCTAGTCGAGACCGCGCCCCAGTGCCGCTCTTGGTCATCACACTCGGCCACGCTGCAAGTATGGGTGCGTGCGCTCGAAATGTCGCGTCTCTAGCGGTGGTTGTAGACATCGTAGGTCTGGCCGTGGCTAGAAGTGCGCAGGTTCTGTACTGCGTCTTCTGTTGCAATGCCTCAGGAGGACGTAACTGGCTGTTCCTCGGCGGTCTGTCTTTACGACGCTGCAGCTTGGTTTGGAGATCTGGTGGGCGACACTGGGTGTGATGCAGCGGTCTTCGCACGCCTAGGAGGCACTTATGTCGAGCCGGAAAATACTTGTGCAGTACAGAATGCGTGTGAGCACGGACAGACTGCGGGACGTGATCATCATAATGCGATGCAGCTGCACCTTCTTTGCTGTCGTCGCTCTTCTTTATTCTGCGGACACTGCGGTCCTTACCGCGTCTGTGTGCGTTGTCGCAACCATTGTCGGATTCAACACCGACGTTCTTGGAATTCCTTAACGGAACCTCGTTGTTTTGGCCGAGCTGTTCTCTGTCCGAACGACAGCTGGTGGTTTCCATGATGGCAACAACGGCTTCGTGGTTGTCCGCGCGGTGTTCAGGCAGTTTGCTGTGAGTCGGAATGGCGTGCTCGTCTTCAGGAAGATCGCACACCATGCAGCCAAAATCGTCGATGCTGACCCTTTCTGCCTGAAGCTCGCACACTCGGCCAATGACTGCCGTGGAGTCCTAAGATGTGAAGCCGACTGGGGTGGGAGGGTCTCCGTGGTACCCGCGTGCAGGTCTGGTTGCGGTGGTTGAAGGGCGGGAAGGTCAAGCGGTGAACTGCAACGCCCACCAGAAGCGTCGAGGTAATACCCCTCCTGAACTCCATCCTCGGTAGCGCTCAGTTTGGGCTTGGTGGTGGCAGAGAGGTGGGAGGGAGTCCGCCTAAAAGCAGCAATGAGCTTGAATCTACACTCCGCCCAGGATTGCTGCCGGACGCATCCGTATATATGCAAGCCGCGGCACTATTTCGAAGGCAGTCTATGACCACACTCCCACTTCTGCTGCTCCGTCCACGCATTGCGGGCTGCGAGAGCGTTCACGGTCGCCAGCAGTTGTCGGCGTCATCCTCGACGCCGTGGAACTCCGGTATCTCGCTGGCGGCTTGTGATGATAGGATCGCATGCGAAAATGCAGAGAGCCCCAACGCGAAACAGCCCAGCTGGTGTGAGAGCTGCATGAGGACACACCTGAGTTCTCTGCGTTGCTCGGGTGAGGTGGCCTCGGTCGTGTTGCGGCCTAGCGAAAGGCCCTGCGCATCCGGGCCGGCCGCAGGAGCAAAGAAAGGGACTGAGCCGCTTCCGATGCGGGCGAGATAACATCAACCTTTATTCCATGCAACCAGCATACATATATAGCAGACACTCATGTGACCAATGACGTCACGTACAAGCAACACTTTACAATTGTGGGCGACAGCGCCAGATATCGCGGAAACTTGACGCGCATAGGCGCTATCACCACAGCCTCCAGGTAGTGTGAGGCAGCGCAGAGCTCGATGCTGTCAAGGCGTCGACCGTGACGCGCAGTCGCGTGATGGTACGCCGCAGGTCCGCGGCGCTATCCCATGATCCGCAAGCGCAGCCAGTGGCAATGTTGGCCGAGGAAGAGGTGGCGATTGGGCTCACTGCGGTGACATCCTTGTCAAAGGGAGCTTGGACAGCTCCCTTCTGCATCTCAGGAGCCCATGAAGTCCTGAGGGATGGGTTGTCGCCACGGGAAGCGTGAACAGCGTTCCCGGGTAACAGGAGGCAGTGCGGTCTCTTGACGACGGCGGGGTAAACCCGCCTTTTGGGCATTGAGGAGGCTTGGACGCCGTACTCGTATGGTGGCGTAGGTCCTACCGGCAGTCGTAGGGTCGTCGGGCTTATGAGAAAGGAAGCGTGGATGCCGTTCCTTAGATGGAGGGACTCCGCTGCCGACGAACCACGAAAGCAGATGGCTTCAGCCGGACGGTTCATGTTTCGTAGACCGCGCCATTGTGAAGAACAAGACAGACACAGCAGCCGTTCCTGGGCCAGCCGTTCTATATTCTACTACATCTTTCTCTACTTCGGCATTCCATGTCCTTCCGCTAGCCGAGACCGCACCCCAGTGCCACTCTTGGTCATCACAATATATATACATATATATATATATATATATATATATATATATATATATATATATATATATATATATATATATATATATATACTGTAACGATGAGAATCTCACTGACTTGCAACCACTTTAATATCTAAAATCGGTAGCCATACTTTCATATTCTGGCTCCTCGTCTTCCTCATCTTTCAGCGCCACACCGGCAGCTGTGGCTGCACTCCTCTACCGTGTTCAACACGTTACACTTTCCACTGGAGTAAGGGGGGTGGGGGTCTGCAAGGAGGTGAAGGATGTCCTGACTGCCACCGTGTATTGCTGCAGCGAACGCCTTCAAGGTCCTGCCGGCATAAAATTTCGACGGGCTGGTCGATGTCGCATACATGACCGAACTGGCAGAACATCGCCTTGCGGTGCCGAGGCAGGACGAGACGCAGGAGACATGAAGCCTCACCATTACTCTTGTGTTCTCTGGAAGCTGGAAAGCTCGGCGGTCTGCACCGTCTTTTCGCTGATTGATTCTTTGGGGACCAGGATCCGCCACAGCAATGGTGATGATCATGGCATGACCTACGAGAGTGTGACCTTTGCTCACGGGACTTCGCATTGTCTTCAGTGCTGTCTTGACATTTGCAGCGTGTCGAATTGGCGAGAGAAGAGGTTTGGTCAGAACGTCTTCCATCGGCGTTCGCTAGGGTCATTGTCATTGCTGTCGTGAAGGCCGCAGGTTTTTCATGAGACAGTGACATGTTGGGAAACTTTCCCTCGATTACAAGATTCTCGGCGCAGTACGAAACACTCAAGCCGCCGCTACAGTGCATGACGTGCCTTCGAGCTTGTATTCCTTTCTTGTGAAGGTCTCTTTCAGTAGAAGCTCTGTAGATCCCTTGCTTCATCTGCAGTATTTGATCTTTTTTCTCTTTGTCCTTGCTCTCCCTTCCGGCAACACGCAGGCGACTACACCATTCCTGCATGATCGCATCAGTAGAAGAGCAGTCGACTGATCCCGCACGCACAGCATCGGCGGCGTTCCACACTTCCTTGCTGTCCTCGACTTCGGTAATCTGTGGTACATCGGCGTCCCTTTGTTCGCTATGCGGCCTCACCTGTTGTTCTTCAGAAATTGTTTGCTCCTGAGGTTCCGCCGTCTCGTCAACATCAACGATAGCGTCGGCCAGTTCTTTATTTGACATCCAGTTGCGAAGCACCTCTTCGAACCTAGTTAACTGCCGACGGTCTAGTTCCTCCAGTGCTTCCTTCATCGCGCTCACGAGTTCGTCCTTGAGTTCGTCCATTCTTCGCATCCCACCGCTGCCACCAAATGTAACGATGAGAATTTCACTGATTTGCAAACACTTTAATATCTACAATCGCTAGCCATACTTTCATCTTCTGGCTCCTTGTCTTCCTCATCTTCCAGCGCCGCACCGGCAGCTGTGGCTGCGCTCCTCTACCGTGTTCAACACGTTACCATATTGCTACATGCATAATGCCAGCGCCTGAACCATGCGCGTGTGCGCCCGACAAAGAGAAAGAAGATCGTTGGCTGCTCGCTCTCTGAGCTGGACCGGTCAGCTGTGCGACCACCGTTGAAAATATATCTTGTGACTAGACTACGGTACAAGCGACTCGTCACTCCCGTAACATCTTTGGTGGAGGTGGACGTTCCCCGTCCTCGCCACGAAGCTACGCAGTGGCCGCATCGTCCATCTTCCGGCCATGTCTTCCCCATCCAACCCGTCCCCATCTCCATCTGCGGCGCCAGCGCCCACGTATGTCGCGGTGCCCCACCTCCGTGATCCCGGGACATTCTCTGCCCAGCGTGGCCTTGACGTGGACTATTGGCTTAGCATGTATGAACGTGTTAGCCAAATTCACCGGTGGGACCCTACCATGATGCTCGCGAATGTGATCTTCTACTTGGGGGGGGAACCCCGCGTGTCTGGTACGATACCCACGAGACCGAGCTCACCAGCTGGGATACTTTCAAGGAGAAGCTGCGTGACATATTTGGGGACCCGACTGGTCGTCAAATGGCTGCACGTAAGGAGCTCTCAACCCGTGTCCAGTCGCCAACGGAATCGTATGTGTCATACATACAGGAAGTGCTCGCTCTGTGCCGAAAAGTGGACGAGGCAATGTCTGAGGTTGACAAGGTGGGTCACATCCTCAAGGGGATCGCAGACGACGCCTTCAATTTGCTCGCGTATACCAATGTCTCGACCACCGACCTCATCATAAAAGAGTGCCGCCGCTTCGAAATGGCCAAAAACCGCCGCATTGTACCTCAGTTTTCTCGGCTACCAAACACGGCGGTCACGTCAACCTGTATCGATATCGGCGCCACGCCACCCTTTGAGGAGAATGTGATGCGTATCGTTCGGCGGGAGCTTGAAGCCGCAACTCCAGCGCCATTCCACCCACCTCCAATGGACCATACCGCTGTCCAGGCACCTGCTACGGTCTCAGATATTCAGGCCGTCGTGCGGCAAGAAATCGCGAACCTCGGACCTCGGTTTGCCTGTCGCCTGCTCCGTCTCTCGACCCGACTACCGACCGACGCCAACATATGCATACTGCAATGACCCGTATTTTTCCCCAAGACCTCGCAACCCAACGGAATGGCGAACTCCCGACGACAAACCAATCTGCTTTCGCTGCCGCCGGGTTGGTCATGTGTCCCGCCACTGTCGCACCACTTGGACGGCCCCGTACTGGAGTCAGGTTTCGTCGCCTACTCGCCCGTACGCTGAGCCTCGCCGGTATTCGCCCAGCCGTCCGTACTCTTCTTCTGACGCACCTAACAGCCGCCCTTCTCCTCGTTCACCGTCGCCTCAACGCCGTCGTTCCCCGTCGCCGCAACCACGCCGCTATTCCTCGCCGCCCAACTACACCTCGCCCCCGGACGGAAAACTAGGGCGTGCAGCTCCTGGAGGTAGTGCTGCATCGTTTTCGTCTGACCCAAATCCTACGTTGACGCTCCCTACGAACACGAACTTAATTGATGTAAATGTGGACGGTATTTCTTTGACGGCATTGGCCGATACTGGCGCTCAGGTGTCCATAATCAGTGCTCATCTGTGTCGCCTACTCAAAAAAGTGGTCACACCTGCTACAACGAAAGCCGTACGCGTCGCCGATGGCGGAACTGTTGCAGTCACTGGAATGTGTACCGCTCGAATAACCATTTTAGGCCGCCACATTCCCGTGCTCTTTACAGTGCTCAGCAATTGCCCTCACGACCTCATCTTGGGGATGGACTTCTTATCGACCCAGTCCGCCCTAATCGACTGCTCAGCTGGTACCCTCTGCTTGGATTTTCCTCTTCAGCCTGATGCTCGCCCCGAACTTCAGAACAGCCTCTGCACCACAGACTTCATCCGCATGCCGCCTAAAGCCCTCACAATCGTTGAATCGGCAACAACTTCACCCGTGCTTGACGGTGACTACGTCGTCGCGCCTATTCCTGATGTCCTTCTCGCGCGCGGCATCACTGTGCCGCACTGCGTCGTAACCGTAGCCGCTAACCGGATATGTCTCCCCGTTATAAATTTCGGCTTCGCGAGGCAAGTATTTCCTCAAGGTGTCTCGGTTGCCACGCTGCGTTCCTTATCAGATGACTACGTCACCATTTTCGCAGCAGACGTGTGCACAGATCTTCCTTGTCACCCACCGGATACCACGTGCGTCGACATGGCATTACGCTCCATGATCGCCCCGGACCTCAAGCCCGAGCAATCTGCCGCCCTAAGCCACCTTTTGGCTTCCTACCACGACATCTTCGACGTCGACGATCGACCACTCGGCCAGACTTCCTTGGTGAAGCACCGCATCAACACAGATGATGCTGTTCCCTTTCACCGCCGACCGTATCGGGTATCTGCGTCGGAGCGCAAGGTTATTCAAAAAGAAGTGAACAAGATGCTAGCCAAATGCATTATTGAGCCCTCATCAAGGCCCTGGACGTCGCCCGTCGTCCTTGTTAAAAAGAAAGATAACACGTGGCGTTTCTGCGTTGATTACCGTCATCTAAATCGCAGTACGAAAAAGGACGTTTACCCTTTACCTCGAATTGATGACGCTCTTGATTGTTTACACGGTGCACAATACTTTTCATCAATCGACCTTCACTCCGGCTATTGGCAGATTGCTGTGGACGAGAAAGACCAAGAAAAGACTGCGTTCGTCACCCCGGATGGCCTCTATCAATTCAAGGTTATGCCATTCGGTCTCTGCAACGCCCCAGCCAATGTTCGAACGCATGATGGACTCTCTGCTACAAGGGTTCAAATGGTCAACATGCCTGTGTTACCTAGACGACGTCCTCGTATTTTCGCCTACATTTGAGAGCCACCTTCAGCGTCTGTCGGCTATTCTCGACGTGTTCCGCACCGCTGGCCTCCAACTGAACTCGTCGAAATGCCACTTCGGCCGCCGACAGGTTACAGTGTTGGGCCACCTTGTCGATGCTTCAGGTGTGCGGCCAGACCCGGAGAAAATACGTCCAGTCACCAGCTTTCCTGTACCCCAGTCAGTCAAGGACGTCCGGAGTTTTGTGGGACTCTGTTCCTACTTCAGACGGTTTGTGAAAGATTTTGCAGCCATCGCTCGACCACTTACTGAGCTTCTGAAGAAAGACGTGCCATTTACGTGGGGTTCCACTCAAGCGGCCGCTTTTTTCTCGTCTCATCACGATTTTTACGACGCCGCATATTAATATATGCGGCGGATGGGCCCACTTCGGCCCATCCGCTCCGACACAGGTCCGAACCGATGCCAGTGGTCACGGGATTGGAGCCGTCCTCGCCCAACGCCATCAGGGACATGACCGCGTTATCGCTTACGCTAGCCGTCTCCTCACACCTGCAGAGCGCAACTATTCAATTACAGAGCGTAAATGCCTTGCTCTCGTCTGGGCAGTCTCCAAATTCCGCCCATATTTATATGGCACGCACTTCTCTGTAATCACGGACCACCATGCGCTCTGCTGGCTTTCATCACTGATAGATCCTGCTGGCCGGCTTGGTCGCTGGGCTCTGCGACTACAAGAATACAGCTTTGCAGTGATGTACAAATCTGGACGCCTACATCAGGACGCCGACTGCCTATCTCGCTATCCGGTCGGTGGATCGAGCACCATTCCCGACACCGACGTTTGCGTCCTCTCCGTTTCCCAGCTGACCCACATCGCGGACGAGCAACGCCGTGATGCCTCCCTGCGTGCTATCATCGAACGCCTCGAATCATCATCTTCGGACCGGTCTCATCGGTCGTTCGTACTCCAAGCTGGTGCCCTATACCGCCACAATTTTCACCCGGACGGACCAGCCCTGCTGCTCGTTATACCAAAACACCTCCGCTCGAATGTTCTTCACGAACTTCACGATGTTCCAACTGCCGGTCACCTTGGTGTGTCGCGCACATACGACCGGATCCGTCGACGCTTCTTTTGGCCAGGTCTTGCGCGCTCCGTCAGGCGATATGTTTCAGCGTGTGAAAAATGTCAGCGCCGCAAAACACCATTGACGCTTCCCGCTGGGTGCCTTCAGCCACTCGACATTCCGTCCGAACCATTTTTCCGGGTTGCCTTAGACTTACTTGGCCCTTTTCCCCTGTCTTCCTCTGGCAACAAGTGGATAGCTGTGGCCGCAGACTACACCACGCGCTACGCCATCACACGAGCTCTTCCAACAAGCTGCTCCACAGATGTCGCCGATTTTCTCCTACATGACGTGATCTTGCAACATGGGGCCCCACGCCAGCTGCTTACGGACCGTGGCCACACTTTTCTATCGAGGGTCATAGCGGACATCCTGCAGTCATGTGCAACGAGGCACAAGTTCACTACGTCGTACCATCCGCAGACAAATGGCCTCACAGAGCGTCTGAACCGAACACTTACAGACATGCTTTCGAAGTATGTTTCGTCGGACCAGTCGGACTGGGACCTTGCTTTACCGTACGTGACATTTGCCTACAATTCTTCGCGCCATGACACTGCCGGTTACTCCCCTTTTTTCCTGTTGTTCAGCCGAGAACATTGCCCCTCGATACCGTCATTCAGGTTCCAGCAGCACCGACCAGCCAATATGCCTTTGACGCTATTACCCGGGCTGCTCATGCGCGGGAAACAGCACGTACTCGCCTTCTGACCTCCCAAGCGAACCAACAACGTTTGTATGGTCAGCGACACAGGGACGTGAACTTTTCGCCCGGTTCGTTGGTTCTGCTGTGGTCTCCGACCCGTAGCGTTGGACTGTCGGAAAAACTGCTCTCTCGGTACACAGGACCATATCGAGTGCTTCGTGCGGTGACTCCCGTAACATACGAAATCGCTCCTGTCACCTCGTCGTCTCCATCCTCCCCGCAAGCAAGCGATATCGTACACGTCGCACGATTCAAGCCATACCACTCTCCCAGTGATGTTGACGTCTAGACGCGCCGAGACGGCGCATCTGCCGCGGGGGGTTATGGTACATGCATAATGCCAGCGCCTGAACCATGCGCGTGTGCGCCCGACGAAGAGAAAGAAGATCGTTGGCTGCTCGCTCTCTGAGCTGAACCGGTCAGGTGTGCGACCACCGTTGAAAGTATATCTTGTGACTAGACCACATATATATATATATATATATATATATATTGTCGTGAACGAGACAGAGAGAACACCCGTGTTTCGGGCAAGCTGTTCTATTCTGCCCCACTTCGTTCTTCTTCTCCCCTGCCCCTGCCCCACAGCTGCCGTGCTTCTCTTCATTACATTCGGCCACGCTGCGGACCTGACAAAAACTAAAAGAAAGGCACTTCATTTCAGCTGTAGCTGTCCAAGCCTTTTCTTGAGACGCGACACGTGCACGGCAAAGTTATTTCTTTTCCGCTTGTCGAGACTGACGTTTGGGTCTGTGGTGCTCACACGCCAGGTATTTTCTCCGACGCGTTCAGTGATTTTGAATGGTCCGTCGAACTTTGCGAGCAGCTTCTTTCCCGGCCCGCTGCCACCCCTTTGCACCCATACTTCGTCACCGATGTTGTAAGCAGGAGCTGGTCTACGGCGGCGGTCATCGTAGCGCTTTTGATCTGCTTGCGCTTTGGTAGCTTTCTCAATCACCGAAGTTCTGATCTTCTGACAGACCGATTTGCGATCGTCGGAGTGGGTGACAATAACTGGAGCATCTAAACTGAGGGCCGGTTTTAGCTGGGGCAGTATTTCATATACTGTTTCATACGGCGTTTCCCCAGTAGACGTCTGCAATGTCGTGTTGCTGAACACCTGCCGTACGAAGGTAGTTTCGTAGTTCCCGGCTGCGAAATGTGGCAGCCCGATCGGATATTAATTTCTTTGGCAAGCCATGCCTCCATTCGAATCGGTTCTTCAGGTAATCAATTAGATAAGCGGAGGCAAGCGATGGTACGGCTTCCACTTCCACGTATTTCGATAAGTAGTCCACTGCTACAATGATGTAGCGGTTTCCCGCAACGGTGGTGGGTAGGGGTCCCGTGTAGTCGATGCCAACTGTGTGGAAAATAGGCTCAGGTATCGGAATGGGTGTGAGTAGTCCCGGTTGGCGCCCCGGAAGCCGCTTAAACTTCTGGCAGATTTCGCAACTGGCGACGTAAGAACGGACGCTACTTAGCACCTTCGGCCACCAGAAGCGCTCTTGTAATTTGCAGAGCGTGGCTCGTTGGCCGGTGTGTCCGCCTTCTGGGGTGTCATGAATGGCTTGCAATATATCTGACCGGAAGGATTTAGGAACCACCAGGAGGTAGCGTTCTTCGGATCGATCCTCTTGCCAGTGACGCCGGTACAATGCAGCGTTGCGCAGCACAAACATCGAGTTTTTTCCTTTGGCAGTGATAGATGCCGTAAGTGATGCCAAGTCTTTGTCTTCCTGTTGGGCTTTACAGAAGTCGAGCTGGTTGAAAAATATGTGGTTTTCCCTGGTTTGCTGCACGCAGTCAAGAGGGTTCCGGGAGAGGGCATCGGCGACGTTATTTAGCCCTGCGGCACGATGGCGCACGTCAAAATCGTATTCTTGCAGCGTGATTATCCAGCGGGCAAACTTGTGCTTTAGTTCCTGCTTGGAAAACATCCATGCTATTGCAGCGTTATCAGTCACCACCGTAAATTTGCGCCCGAAAAGGTAATGCCGGAATTTATCGTCGACACTCCATACCACTGCAAGGCATTCCAGCTCATTGGAGTGGTAGTGACGCTCGGTGTCTCAAAGTTTCCGGCTGGCATAAGCAACAACATGTTCTATGCCATCCGGGTCGCGCTGCACTAGCACTTCCCCTAAACCAACTTGGCTGGCGTCGGTGTGCACTTCAGTGGTCCTGTCATCATTGAAGTGACTTAGTATTGGGCAGCATGTGAGCTTTTCCTTTATCGTTCGAAAAGCGTTTTCTTGCAAGACAACCCATTCAAACCGTGCGTCCTTTTTTAAGAAGATCGCTCAAGGGAGCTGCGATCGAGGCGAAATGCGGAATAAACCTTCGCGAATACGAGGCCATAGCCATAAATAACTGGACCATAAATGACTACTCCATTCGGTCCAGGAATCGTACTTATGGCCATCGTACTCATGCCATGCCTTGGCGGAATCGCGCAGTCGGCCTTCGGCAATTGATAATATTACATCGTCAGGCCAAGCGTGCCGACGGGCCAACAAATTGACCTTTTGCAGCCAAACAGCGGCTTCTTGTTCGTCGCCCCGAAATTCGGGAATTTCGGCGACAGCTGGCAAAGGCAAAGTGGTGCGTGCCAAGGCTGCTGTGAATGAGGCGGTGGCGTTTTCAAGGCACTTGAACAGTGTAGCAATGCACTGCATGACCGCGGCGAGGTCGCTGGAGCCCGCAGGCGAGCAATCACACCTGGCTTCTGGTGACGATACCGAGGTTGCGTGAGTGGCGGAACCTACGGCGAAGACCGAGGAAGCGTGTACTGCGTCCCTTGGTTTTGAAGAGGTTTGCGAAGCCAACTCAGTTGATTCACGGACCTGAGCTGCAATGACGCCTGCAGACGGCTCGCTGGCTGTGATACCTGCGGTGGTCAGGTCGGATGCCGTAGCCGCGGTAGCAGAAGCAGCGGGACGCTGTACCGGGCGTCCGCTTTGTAGTGCGGTTTCTGAGTGCAGGTCGTCGCGCAGAGGTTCGTTCAACGGCTGCGCCATTGTCGTGAACGAGAGAGAGACAACACCCGTGTTTCGTGTTTCGGGCAAGCTGTTCTATTCTGCCCCACTTCTTTCTGCTTCTCCCCCTGCCCCCTGCCCCACAGCTGCCGTGCTTCTCTTCATTACATTATATATATATATATATATATATATATATATATATATATATATATATATATATATATATATATATATATATATATATATATATATTTGCGTGTATGTGTGTGTGTGTCTGTCTGTGTGCGTGTGTTGAATAGAAATTTATATTGATAGCGTTCGCGTCATCGGTTCGTTCTTTATTCTTTTGTGTTCGTTTATGTGCTCTAGTCCGGCTACTGCAACGTTACCTGCAGTCCTTATACTGCGCTGTGCTTCATAATCATACTGTGGCTTGGCCACCCAAAATACCAAAACATATTTTTATTAACACGAACAACGAGTGATAGCTTTGTTTCTTTTTCATGCCCTGCCCATGGAGAGAGGGAGTTGAACAGCCGAGCGAAAGCTATTCAGTTTGAGTACATGCTAGCAATCTTTACGGGTATCTGGTTGAATGAGGCGGAAGCGTTTGATCAGCAGGCGAAAATGTTCAAAGAAATTCGTTGGATGCAGTTTTAACCTGCACTTCCAGATCAACTAAAGGAGTGGATTCTCCAGAGGCGAGATGCGAAGTCTGCATCCAAGGAAGCAGAATATGCTGACCCCTGCAGTGCGGAACACAGTTATTTTAACGCAGAAAAAAAGCTTTAGATTGCGAGTACTTTCGAGAGTGGGGTAGATACATTTTCGTACGCCACAGCAGAAGGACGTCCCCAAAATTAAAAACGAACCGTTTGATTCAACAGAAAATAAGCAGTTTGAACCACGGAAGCAAATTGTATGTTTTATGTGCTAAAAACTAGGACATGTATTTGAGGGGCGAACGCTTCTGACAGTGTCCTTGATTGAGTTAGTGGAAACGATGAAGGCCTGCTGCAACCTTACCTTCATGGCATGGAACTTAACCTAGAAAAAAATTGAAGTCTTGCGTGACGCAGGTGCAACGTAGGAAGCGGGGTGCTAGTAAAACCCTGGGAAACTCGGTAACTTAACCGGGAATGACGTGTGTTTGGCGAAGGCCTAGGACAAAAAGTACCCTAAGCCCTTCTGTATCAAAAGTGATATTCAAAAGATGGTTTGGTTAAATCAAGATCAAAGTAACCGTTTCAGGCAGCGTGTTGCCAAACTGCCCAAACAGAACAGCAAAATATTGTTTAAAGTCTGGAGTCGGGCTTCACGTAAACACTGTGGTGGGAATTGGAACTTTTTGTCGTCAATGAAGAGAAAACGTTCCGTGCTTGCAGAGTCTTTTCAAGCCCTGACAGAGCTCACCAAGCCAACATCGCAGTTTGCTAGGTAAAAGCGACGCAATGTTCAGGCTCGCACGGAATCGTTGACGATGAAACCTAATGGGAAACAAGTTTCATTTTGCCTACTAGTAGTTATTTTCAGACGGTGTGTTCAGTCGATAAAGGAACACTCATTCAAGCACCAGAATAGACGCAAGTCCATAGGTTAAGTTGGCATAGCTTACGTATCTCTGCGGCCGCTCACTTTCCAGCGAAGGCCACATAGTGACAAACTTCGAGCGCAATCGTCGCCGCTCTTGCCGCGCAGGAGCCTGCGCCCACCGCCAAAGCGTTTGCGGTCGCTGCGGCCGATTGTCGCGGTTAGTTCGCGGTTGTGATGATTGTGATCGTACTGGTGCACGAAACGAGGAACTTAAGGTATGAATGACCACAGTACACAATGTAACCTAGCAGTTTCGCCGAGTCGTTATAAACGAAGTCATGGCCAGGCCTCTAAGTGGGGGTTCACGTAAGTTTTGACAATGATGCTCCCGCAACCAAATTTACCGAGCCTGGTGATGTCTGGTGCCATTGCGTCACCAGACATCAGCAGATATAGTAGACGCATTCTGCTTGATCCTTTCCGGCATCACTTTTCCCCGAGTGAGTTCATAACCGCATTTTCTTAGAAGTGTGCCGTCAATACACACTTTAGCTTTGTTCAAAATCCACAAAACAATAGCGTAGAAAAGGTTCGTTGTGTAATGAAGCGCGTATTACGGTCTTTTTGTTTTGAATAGATACCGAAATGGGGCGCTACGCTCCGTGGGGCATGAATTCAAGATTTCAGCCAGACAAAGCTTGTGAACGGCACAGAACTAATTTTGTCGCTTAAATTGGTTCGAGAGAATGCGGAATGCGACATGAATGATACCGTGATCGAGTATATTTCCAATCAAATCTCAAGCGCTTATGCGACACGAAGGTACTGGTGGACGCCGTTGACAGATGGTCATTCAAAGGGACCGAGGAAGGTGAAAGAAATTTCGTGTTCGAAATCGGAGCTATAGAATGCAATGGTAGGATCGAGCGGACGGAAAAGAAAGCATACCTGTACATTTTTAGGAAGAGTTCTTGCAAGCGCGAAAGATTTAAAACTTTTTGTTGTCCATCGCGACGCAAGGGAAAAAGGAGTGGGTGTAGTGCGCGGTGTAAGCGCAAGAAAGTTTTAAATGCGAATGCATTTCTTAGTCGGGCTATGTCAGGCATCCGGAGTTGTCCGCGCGCCGGCAGGTGTTATCTCTCCGCTCTCACTCCCTCTCCCATAGCAAGAGCTGCGGGCGGGCGCGCTTATCCGCGTCCCTAGCAACCGGAGCAGGTGGTGCGGGCGGAGTGGCGGAGAGTGAGTGGAGAGGAGGAGCGCGCTCTGGTGTGTGAGGGCGCTCCTCCTCTCCACTCCACTCACAGAGAAAAATAATAAAAAGCAAAAAAAAACAAACAGGCGCTGCGCCGTGCTCCCGACCGGGCTGCAGAAATTAGGCGCCTTTTCCTCCTTCGAACCACAACCACCATATATAAATGGAGTGAAGCGCGCGCGAAGTGCATTCGCATTTCCTCACGATTCCCTTCGGGGAGGTGGGGGCATTTTTTTCTTACTCCTTGGTGTAGTGTAATAACAGGAATACAAGCACAAGCAATGTTCTCTACATGACCCTAAACTTGTGTACTCGCGAACGTGCATGCAGAATCTAAACTAGAAGGCTCTCGTCTAGTTTTGGCTGTTCAGAAAATATGAAATGATTTCCGCGTTCGGAATCCCACTTCATTGCATATTACGGGCAGCTCTCGTGGCATCAACGGAAATCGAACCAACAAGAGGGATTGATGCGGTGGAGCCTGACACTGCGATTGTAAGTTTGAAGCTTAAAATTAAAAATGATGCCAGCAGGAAAATGCCTATGTTTTCAGTAAGGCTTTCTTCCTTGGCTTGCGCAGGCGTGGGGGCAGAAAGGTTGTGATTCGGAAATTCATGAATACTTGTACCTGCCGCGGTTCCTCGCCAGTCTAACTTGTTTTCGTTTTGGCAAAATGTAACTAGATGGTATCCAATGTTCGCTGTGATCAGGTGGTAATAATACAGGGCCCGGAAATACTGATGGTTCGCCGAAACACGAATTTAAAACGCATGCCTTTTAGATACTTTCCTGAGATGGTGGAAAATCTTCGAACACGATATGTCACTGCGAAATGCCTCACGTGAGAGTTTTGCGAGATGAGAGAGCACAGGCATGAACATAGTCAGCCGATTGGCCATGCTCAAGAAAGGCGTGACTTCCATTGCAACTCTTCGGTCTCCTCGCTGAGAGTGCCGCGTTTTTTAAAGGACAGAAATGACATCGGTCGCCGTCTCTAAGTTTCCAGAGAATATCACTTACTGCTGCGGAGTGTACATTTTGCGGCGTTTAATTTGACGCCTGTTTGTTGGAAGCACCAAGGTATACACATTGTAGGTGTACAATATGTTCTTCAATTTTACTAAAAGGCATTATAATGAAAGCTTTGAAAATGAAAACATGCTTGGCCTGCAGACCTTTTTAGTACATTACCATTTACGTCTACAAAATTAAGGTGCATTAGAAATTGTGAAGGCCAATGAGAAAAAACTGAAATAGGTTGAACGGCGTGAGGACTGTGGCAAGGTTCAGGAAGTCAGGTGCCATTTCAGCTTGCTGTCTGTTTCGTCAAGCCGGGTAAACAATGTATCTCTCGCAAGTTTCCCAGTGATTTCATTGAAGGTGTAGAGGGGAGTCGTGCTCATACAACTTTTCCGTTTCAATGCACCGAAATTAATGGAGAATCGACGATGGCATTTATAGCAGAGTTGTTATGCTCAAGGTTTTCCGTGTCGCAGCTTGAAAAAAATCGTCATCACGAAGCGGCAGAATCTCAACTTCCGCCCAAGCATAGTGTACAGATGGTTAACAAAATAAGCTGGAACGTAGTGCGCTTTCTCCAATTTCCGAGGCAGACACGAGCTGTAAGAATTTAACAGCAGAGCTGTTGAGGTCGGGGTTTGCCGTGGGTCGCAAATAAAAAGCTGTCATCATTACGCGTCAGCCCGCGCTCAATCGGCGTCGCTACAAATTGTTAACAAGCGAATCTGAAATGTGGCCACCAACTTTGCTGTGACCCAGCCTTGACAACTTAGGGCAAGTTGCATTATTTTTTTTGCTACTACCAAAGGTACACACTAATCTGGCTTGTGCGATTTTTCCATGGCACCCAGATTCTCCGGTCACTTATACTGTCGTTTTCACCAGGGTAATTCAAGAAATACACATCCCAGCTACGAATGACAGAGAGACTGACATCAGGGAGTAGCGTTATCCTGTACTTTTGGCCAGTAGTGCCAGAGGCTGCATGTTTGCTTGGTAGAATAGCTGGGGGCGTTATCAAGGAACGTCCAACTGTGCTGTGCGGTCTGTTTGTTGATCACATAAACTTAGTATTGGCACAATCACCAAGACTAAGTTTTAGCGCCAAGTCGCGCTGAACCATTTAACCTTTGCAATATTGATCAGTGAGATCGGAGCATCTTTTCCGTGGCATTGTTTGAGGTTGCCTATGACATGGTCTTTGTAGATGCTTGATGATAAAGCTTTCATATCCGCGCTGGTGTCCAGGTTGAACTTCACGTGCAAGTAGTCATGGCTACACCCAAAGTCCTGCTTCCGGGAGAAACATTTGTTAGCACCGGAAATCACACACAAACAACATTAGTGGCAAACATTCTAGTACTGTAAAAGATTGTGCGATGCCGAAGCATCCAATAAACCCCGTCTTCATGAACCGCAGGTAAGTACGTCTATACCTGCGACAAAGCAACTTAAGCTGACAAACCGCTGCGTAGGCTGAGAATATGACTACCATTTATAAACTCATAATTTTTTACTGAGTTGTCCAGGTGCTTCTATAAGCGACGGCCTTAGCAAAGGCCGAGTGTTCTCAACGTTTTTCAGGAGTGTTGTTAGGTGGAGCCTCAGCCAAAAAAAGCAATTGATTATTCCATATCTACAGCACGCCTGAGAAATCGTCAAAAATATCAGTCCACTGCAAGCTATTGGTCCTTGAAACTTTTAGAACTACCTTGATCTTGAAGCCGCTGTTACAAGGTGAGCACTTGCATCACACATGCGTCTCCATCCTTGTGTGTGAGAGCTTTGATGAGGTGATTGTGGTACTGTTACAGGATGCCTTTACTTTATGACCCATTCACAAGCCATGTTTCAGAAGGGATATGTTCAGAAGCCATACTATGTTCAGAAGCCATACTCCTGAACGTAGCATGTTTCATCAATCATTGCCATAATTCCATTAGCTATATGTGCTTTACGCACTCCTTTGGAATTGTGTTTATGCCACTATCGGCCATCTTTCATCTGGAATCTTTTACTGTCCCATGGAAATGAAAGAGAGTATTTTTTCGTGGCCAAACCTGGTCCTTGCGTCATGAATCATGTACATAATCATGGTATTTTGCATCCGCTAAAGGGTACAAAGAGGCATACCAAAGACGTCTTAATTTTTTTAATCACGCGAACACTCATTGACGAAGAGAACGCGCAACTTGCTCACTTGAAAGTAGAATGCCTCGCTATGTTTTGTTATCCATGAGCTTTTTTGTAGATGACAACGTGACCTTCAAACATAGAGGTTAAAGGCTATCGATCTAAAACGAGGGCGTTAAAGGACACCATTTATAATAGGTGTACCGCGATTTTGTAAAGTGCACCACATCTGCGTGCTACCTCACTTGCAGGTCGTCGGTCGGGAGGCTGGTTGAGCTTGTTCCCCTGAGCACTGTCCCGGCTGCAGTGCAGATGTAGCGCTGGGCTCTGTACCGACCATTATCAAATCTGCCGACCCAGCGTGCGTCTCAGCCAGCAGGCTGCGATATTCCTATGTTTCGGGCGTGCCTGATAGTACAGTTATCTACTCACTTTCAGAGCAAACGTCAAATGGTCTATCGTATGTCTCGAGAGCACCTCGGCGACCCGAACTTGATATTTGACCTTCTGCGTCTGCCGCGGCTTTGCGTAGCCTTGAGTTAGTACTGCCGATCTTGTTATGCTGACCAGCATTACATGGAAAGGCTCATCAATCGGAACCGTCAGAATCATCAAGCGTCATGGCTTGAATTTGTTCGCATTACTATAGTTATTCAACTTTCAATTGTTCCTTATCGATAAGACTGCTCCTTATCGTGGATTGCACTTATTTCATGGGACACACCAACTTTTTTACGTATGCGCTAAAACGTGCTAGAATGACACAGATCTCCAAGATGATCCTATAGCAATCTATACATTCGGCATTTCGAATGGGATAGTAATAATGTCGCACAATAATGTTAGTGATTCTTTATTAGTTAAAAAAAATTACACCATCTCCCGCTAAAGGGAACCATGTGTAGATGTGAAGCAGCGGGTGCTAACGCTTACACTGGCGGCGGCATTGACGCTGGCGCTCATCGCAGCGTTGCGCAGGAGAGAAAACTGGGGAGGCGCAAAGCAGGCAGTGATGGAGCAGTGTTTCCTACTGGAACATGCCAATCGCTGCTAATGGGCAATGAGAGACAGAAGACTCCGACTGGACACAGAGACCCGCACTCCGCTTTTAGTTAACGCGCACGCTGCGAAGTTTTATTGTTCAACAACGCACAGGAGAATTCTCCCACCGCCACCACCTTGGAGGTCAAGATCCATTGCCATATATACGGGGTGGCCAATGAACGGTTGTGCAGCGCGAGCAGTCGGTTTTTTCAACCAAGAAACTCGCTAGCAGACGCTGCCTGCGTCGGCGTCGCGAGGCGAGAGAGGGGGGGAGCGTAGGAGAGGAGAGAGAGGGGGGTGACACGCATGCGCAGTGGGAGTGTGAACGCCGTTGGCAGGGATGCGTAGAGGAGAGAGGGGCGAGAGTAGGAGAGGAGAGAAAGGGGGGACGCGCATGCGCAGTGGGAGTGTAGACGCCGCGGGCAGGGATGCCTAGAGGAGAAAGGGGGGAGTGTAAGAGGGAAGAGAGGAGGGGGAGGCGCATGCGCAGTGAGGGTGTGGTTGCCGCGGGGAGGGATGCTAGAGGGTTTGCGCATGCGCAGTAAGGGTGGGCACGCGGCACACTACCACCACCACCACCGGATTAAGCTTCGCCATAAGATGCTTCACATCTAAAAAATGTTGGAACGAAAAGGTTGGGAAATGGGGGAGGAGTGCACGATAACTGTCTCAGTGACGACACCTTAACCGAAACACTCGCGGGGGTTCGGGATAAATGAGACAGTGAGAGAAAAGAGAAAAAAGGTAGGATAAAAAAGTGAAGAAAAAAATGGAGAGAGAGAGAGAAGGGAAAAAATGGTAGCATATTCACGAAGTGAATGATGATGATTGGGCGAAGCTGTCCTAAAGGAAATGAATGGCTCCGGCAATCATATGAAGACGAAATTAACTTTTATTTTCGTTGAAGGACGGCTTGCAGGGATCCCTTCATTACGACGGCCTTGTGGTCCGTGAAATGAAGGGCGAGCGGTTCCTCTACGGGTTCCTCTACGCGATGCCATGTGTTATATGGCATCACGATCGTCATCGTCATCAGCGTCAACGTTATGACGCATAGTGGGTACATGGAATGTACCCACTATGACGCTGCCCTTATGGCAGCGTCATCCCCATGTGTTGTATGGCATCGCGATCGTCATCGTCATCAGCAGGTGGCTACTACATAGTGGGTACATTCCATGTCCCCACTATGATGACGCTGCCCTTATGGCAGCGTCATCCCCTTGTGTTCTATGGCATCGCGATCGTCATCGTCATCAGCAGGTGGCTACTACATACAAGGGCCGCACGACCGACAGGCCAAGGAGCTTCGCCCCTAAAAAAGTATCTGTCTCGCGAAGAGAAACGCTGGTTCACCGTGGCGAGCGGCTTTAAAAAGCCGCGCGATTAGGTTAGAATCTTCAAGGAAGGCAAAGAGAGCCGAAAGCGGGCCGGTAGGGCGGAGGAAGTCCTGGAGGGTCGCACAGGGTAGTCCGACGCGGCGGAACGCCATGACGAGCCGCTTCCGTGCGTCAATAAGGGGCGGGCACTGGCAGACGAGATGGAGAATTGTTTCCACCGCGCCGCAATCGACGCAGTTCGGTGAAGCCGCGCCGCGGAGACGATGTCTACGTTCCGCGGGCCACACAGATCCGGTCCTCAGAGCCAGGAGGAGCGCGCGATCGTGGCGGGAGAATACAGAAGTAGGAAGTGGAGGAGGGGGCTCCCAGCGGCGACCCACGCGTCAGGATGATCGCGCGCTAGCTCACGACGGAAGTTGATGCGCGCAGAGTCAAACGATGTGGCGTAATCCGTCAGCGCGGTCGCGGCAGAGTGTGCTCGCTTTGCGAGCTCGTCCGCTGCCTCGTTGCCTGCGATGCCGACGTGGGATGGGAGCTGCAAGGCAACGTCACAACCGCTATCTCGAAGTGCCAGGAGTTTCTGGAAGACGCGTTGTGCGAGCGGGGGGGCCGGAGTCCTCCCTCGCGAACTGGCGCAGGGCTGGTTTAGTCACAGAAAAAAGTCACAGTTTCACCGCAAGGGTGAAGCAATGAATGCGATAGCAAAAAATTGTAATGTTATAGGAAGTGAGGCTGGCAGCTAACTCTTTTTGGATCCGATCTCACGCAACTCTAGAAAACACTTGTTTAAGAGAATTCTCTTCGCGTTGAGAGCGCAGCACGTAGAAGGGTACAACGGCCCCCCGCTGTCAGCCGCCGAGAAGGGGAGATAACGCGCGCGCCCGCGCTCGTAAAATCGAACGTCGACCCCCCCCCCTCCCCACCCGCGGTCGGCCGCCGAGAAGGGGAGATAACGCGCGCGCACCCGCTCGTAAAATCGAAGGTCGCTCGAGGGACCCCCCCCCCCTCGCGTCTTTTCACGCTCACGAACGACGAGCGGGGTTCTATATATCCATATACATATACGGCAAATGACGCCGACGCCGACGGCGAAAACCAGCCGCGAGTGTCCATATAATTGCTATCGCAATAAAACAGCTGCGCTCGCGACAGCCGGCGAGTCGCGAAGGAGATCAGCAGCCAGCTCCAGACCCACCAGTTCAGCTGTGGTGGAAGAAGCACAGTAGCTCAGGCGTCGCTGGAGTTCAGTTCAGTGCCGAGCTCGGGGACGATGCAGGACAGAGCCGTCGGAGAAGACGTGGGTCCTGCCGGCGAGGTCCTTGTGCATCCGCGCTGCGGCTTCCTGCGCGATGGCACAGCGAGGGTGTTGCGTCTAGAACGGACACCAGGGAGCTCGAGGGAAACTCGCAGGGGCTCGCGGCAGTGAGGTGCGGGCCAGCGTGCAAGGGGCGTCGGTTCGTCAACCACCACTCTGTCGTAGAGGTCGAGGATTCGGCCGACGTCGAGTTGGGGACTCCACGAAGTCGGGCGAAGAGGGGGGCCAGCGTCCGGGGCCTGGTGAAGGCGCTCAATGTGGCACAAGGCACGCAGGTCAGACGTTATGAAACAGGCCACGCGCGAGCTTCTGCAAGTGTTTCTGCCACACGAGAACTGCGAGGAAATCCGTGGCACATGCGGATCACTCGGAGGTAATCGCGTTCGAGTGCGTGCCGCTGCAATTCACGAACACTGGGCAGTGGGAAGCGCGTAGTGCACCAACGAAAGCGCCATTGCCTCGTAGATGGTGCACGCAAATGAAGGGGGCAGCCGTCGCCACGGGCGAGGAGTCGGCGAACACAGGTTTCGACAACACTAGCGTCCTGGCGAATGCGCTTGACAGCAGGAAGCCACCGTAGACGGTTGTCAATAGTGAGCCCGAGGTAGCGCACGCAGCTTCGCCAGGCGATTGGCGCACCGTGAAGCTGAACGCACGGGAGACGTTTTGGCTTACTTCAATAGGTCGTGGGGAAAGGATGAGCGTGGCATGTAAATGGCGTTGTAGATGACATGAGCGTGGCATGAAAATAAACGTGGCGTGAGCCTGGCATGTAACCATGAGCGTGGGATGTAAATGGCGTTGTAGATGACATGCACGCCAAGATTTTCATGTTACCACGTGCCACATATGTTCGTTACACAATCATGTCACTCAATACCAACTTTGGTGTATATCAAGCTAACCAAACTACCGCGAGCGCGCCATGAGCGTGGCATGTAAATCATGTTGTTCATGACATGCACATCATTATTCGCATATTACCACCTGTCATTTATGTTCGTCATACGGTCACGTCACTCAATCACAAATTTGGTGTATATCAAGCTAACGAAATGGCCGCGAGCGTGCCATGACCATGGCATGCAAATCATACTTTTCATGACAAGTTATTCATGATTTGCATGATATGACTAGCCATTTATGTTCGTCATACGGTGATGTTATGCCATACCAAATTTGGTATAAATCCCATTAACGATACGGCCCGGAGAGCACAAAGTCGTAGGGGGGCTAGATAGATAGATAGATAGATAGATAGATAGATAGATAGATAGATAGATAGATAGATAGATAGATAGATAGATAGATAGATAGATAGATAGATAGATAGATAGATAGATAGATAGATACGCTCAAGGTCGCCGAAGCTCGCTAAGAAATGCTTCGCATTTAAAATCTTGCATTCACCAGTTCCAGAATGTTGTCAAATACAAGGCCAAGCAGTTTTAAATGTCGCTTTCACTTGTCCGGTTTTGACCTCGTGGGCAGAAACGTTGCCGCAGAAACTGAAACGTAGCAACAATCGCAACATGGCTTTGAGTCACCCTATTCAGAGGGCGAGGATTCTGGGTAACAGCAACAATAACACGACTCGTGAAATTCTAGAGACATACCACATGCACATCAGCAGTCACAACTGTGCTAGTGAGTCGTCGGAATCGCTATATGATGCTGAAATGGAATGGCCAAACTTGTTACGAAATAAGTTGTCATTTACTCTCCGCTGATCTCTGATGCCCTAAGTATGTCCTTGGGATACATGCGTAAGTTTTTTGCCGAGGAAAACTGTTGCGAGTGTAGCGCTGTCTTTCATCTTACCTCTGTCAGCCTCTCAGTCTTTTTTTTAGAATTCGGTGCTACAAAAAATGTCATTCAGCGTAAGTCCTTGCAGACGGCTATTAGGTATTGGATGCAGATGTGAAAAATAACAAAACATTGCTCAAATATCACGTCAGACGACACCAACGTTATTGTTCTAATGAACTTCCTTTTGACTTGTGCGCTTAAACAAAACAAGCGCACATCACCTTGCCTTGGTAACCACATGCAGGCGAGGCAGTACGTACCAGCGGGCTTCCCATGAACAGCAATGTAACCAGAAGGCAGCCAACACAATAGGACCACGAGCGACAAAATCTTGCGAGCCATTATTGTCGAAATATATCTGCCTAAGAAGAAGAAAATGCAGTTTGTGGGTGTGTTTGGACAAGAAAATGAGCAGATGTTCTTATTGTTTATATATGAACTGAAATGTGGCGCTACATAAAGAAAAAGTCGACGCAGAAACTCCTATGGAACTTATTTGAAGGACACATAGGCGCTTCCTATGGGGTCCGTTGAAAGTGACGGAGGCGTTATGTTTGCTATTATTGCGTGCAATGCCACTAAAACGTTGTTCAACGGAAAAGCATGGATGTATCGCAATATACTTTTCAGCGCTCTTTTCTTTTTTTCTTTTTTGTTGTCTATGTGACATTCCTGAAACCTGCGTCTGCTCCGAGTGTAATGTATTCATAATTTGTAATATCATTTGTATTGAATTTACTTCTGGTTATGTAACGTAATAGAGTTAGTTTGTGCTCCTTAGTTTCAAATATTATGTAAACTTGTGTTTATTTGTTTGTAAACAAAATATACTACTTGTTTTTTTATTGCGTGCAACTTCCTGCATGCCATTCATTTGATATTGTTATCGTAGCTCGAATACCCAACCTCTGTGGTGGTGCATCTAGTCTACCTATGACGCTGGGATCCTAATCAGGCGTGTACTTTCGCCTTTTAAGGCGAAAGCCTTTAATGTCTCATGCTCACGTCCGTCCGGTGTCCGTACGTCCGGTGTCCATCCGTCCGGTGTCCGTCCGGCGTCCATCCGTCCGTCCGGCGGTAGTGCTGGTGGTGTGCGCCCTGACCACCCTTACTGCACATGCGCAAACCCTCCCCACGCACCTCCTCTCCTGCGCTTCCCCCTCTCTCTCATCTAGGTATCTCTCCCGCCCGCGGCGTTTACACACCCATTGCGCATGCGCGTCCCATCCCCCTCTAGGCATCCCTCCCGCGGCGCTTACACCCCCATTGCGCATGCACGTCCCTTGCCCCTCCCTTTCCTCTCCTACGCGTCCCCCCTCTCTCTCCTCTAGGCATCCCTCCCCGCGGCGTCTACACCCTCACTGCGCATGCGCGACCCCCTCCTCCATCTCTCTCCTCTAGGCATCCCCCCCCCCCGCGGCAACCACACACCCAATGCGCATGCGCGTCCCCTCCCCCCTCTCTCCTCTCCTACGCTCCCCCCCTCTCGCCACGCAACGCCGACGCAGGCAGCGTCTGCTAGCGAGTTTCTTGGTTGAAAAAACCGACCGCTCGCGCTGCACAACCGTTCACTGGCCACCGCGTATATATGGCAATGGATCTTGACCTGCAAGGTGGTGCCGGTGGGAGATTTCTCCTGTGCGTTGTCGAACGATGAAAAATTCGCAGCGTGCGCGTTAACTAAAAGCGGACTGCGGGTCTCTGTGTCTAGTCGGAGTCTTCTGTCTCTCATTGCCCATTAGCAGCGATTGGCATGTTCCAGTAGGAAATACCGCTCCATCACTGCGTGCTTTGCGCCTCCCCAGTTTTCTCTCGTGCGCAACGCTGCGATGAGCGCCAGCGTCAACGCCGCCGCCAGTGTAAGCGCTAGCGCCCGCTGCTTTGCATCTACACATGGTTCCCTTTAGCGGTGGATGGTGTTATCCTTAAGGTGAAAGCCTTTAATGCCTCATGTTCACGTCCGTCCGGTGTCCGTCCGACCTTCTTCCGGCGTCCGTCCGTCCGTCCATCCATCCGTCTGTCCGTCCGTCCGTTCATCCGTCCATGCCCGTCCGTCCGTCCATCCAAGCACTGGCACGGAGCCAGGTGGCCGCCGGGATGCGCAGACGGACGCCGGTCGCGTCGGACTCTATAGCGCTCGCGCTTTGCTTGCGTAGCGTCGCTGTGCCCATAGTTTGCAATCATTCTGACCAACGCCGTCTCAATGGACCCAGGCGTTCACGGAATACACGTTCCAATTTACAATGGGTCCGTCAACTTAAGAGCTGGAACGCGGATGGCGTTTGCACGATGCGCAAAGCGCGAGAAAATACTAACGCATGCGAACGGAGGAAGATGAGTCTCGCGTCTCGCTGCGATTCGCGGTTTTAAAAAATTGAAGAAGAAAACACGCACCCATTAGGTTTGTGTCTTATGCCACTGAGAGTGTAAAAGAAAAAAGACATGGCATAATCAGTGGAATGGCCACACGCTTTCGCCGAACACATTTTGGAATGTACAAACTGTCCTTCAATTTTTTGTTCCAGCGCCATGAGAACCATTTAAAGTATAGTGAAAACATCAATAAATAAAAAATAATAAATGTGAAACGAAAGTAGCCAAGATACAGATGAGGCGAGCGCTCTTTGTTGCACATGAGCTGCAGTCTGACACAACTATATTGCACGCGTCTGCACTGTGTTGTGGCCTTCACTGGATTGTCGTGGTCGAGTGTTATCGCAACAGCGTCTTATTATTGCTTGCATTCGTCAGCGTCCAAGAAGGCCCATCGTAAAGAGCGTTCCACGACTGCCAAGCGCATGGCGCTTTTGTGAAGGCTGTGAAAAAAAATTCGCGAATTCATAACTCGCCTGTTCTGTACAATAGTCCATGTCGGCCATGCGATAGATCATAGTGACACGATAGGTATGTGAGATACATATGCAGCACGATATCAGGACAAAAAATTACACCATCTACCGCTAAAGGGAACCATGTGTAGATGTGAAGCAGCGGGCGCTAAGGCTTAAACTGGCGGCGGCGTTGACGCTGGCGCTCATCGCAGCGTTGCGCAGGAGAGAAAACTGGGGAGGCGCAAAGCAGGCAGTGATGGAGCAGTGTTTCCTACTGCAACATGCCAATCACTGCTAATGGACAATGAGAGACAGAAGACTCCGACTGGACACAGAGACCCACACTCCGCTTTTAGTTAACGCGCACGCTGCGAAGTTTTATTGTTCAACAACGCACAGGAGAAATCTCCGACCGGCATCACCTTGGAGGTCAAGATCCATTGCCATATATACGGGGTGGCCAGTGAACGATTGTGCAGCGCGAGCAGTCGTTTTATTCAACCAAGAAACTCGCTAGCAGATGCTGCCTGGGTCGGCGTCGCGAGGCGATAGAGGGGGGAGCGTAGGAGAGGACAGAGAGGGGGGTGACACGCATGCGCAGTGGGAGTGTGAACGCCGTTGGCAGGGGATGCGTAGAGGACAGAGGGGGGAGCGTAGGAGAGGAGAGAGAGGGGGGGACGCGCATGCGCAGTGGGAGTGTAGACGCCGGAGGCAGGGATGCCTAGAGGAGAGAGGGGGGGAGTGTAAGAGGGGAGAGAGGAGGGGAGGCGCATGCGCAGTGAGGGTGTGGTTGCCGCGGGGAGGGATGCCTAGAGGAGAGAGAGGGGGAGAGGATGTTTTTTTATTTTTATTTTTCAAAAGGGTTTGCGCATGCGCAGTGAGGGTGGGCCCGCGGCACACCACCACCACCACCACCACCGGATTAAGCTTCGCCATAAGATGCTTCATATCTAAAAGTCACAGTTTCGCCACAATGCGAATCAATGAATACGATAGCAACAAATTGGAATGTCAAGCGACGAATGGCAAGTAGGTCGAAACGTGCAGCGCGCTGCTCACGCACACATGACACGAAAACAACACGCACAGGACGAGAGCGAACTAACAACGTTCACAGACTCAACACTTAACGCGCTGCTCAAACTAAACCGACGCACGAAACAGTTGTTACTTCGCTGTATTTCAAAATACAGTGTCACAGTTGTTACTTCGCTGTATTTCAAAAGCGTCCTCTTTTCGCAAACGGGTGGACTGCAGCGAGCGAAGTGACCTCCGCGCGCTCGGTAACTACAACGCAATCTTTCCGGCGAAAGTGCAAGACGTACGATTCTCCCCCACCGCGAGAAAAGCGCGCGCGCGCACGGGCGTCTACCCCCCAGGGGGCAAAGTATACGCGTGGGCGATGAGTGCATGAGCGCGCGCGTCGCGACGAGCGGGGCGCCGGGCTAAAGCCCCGTCGAGAGCGCCCTTTGCGCCATCTCGCTGGTAGTGTTGAAAAACACGCTAAAACGCGCTGTATCAAATATCTCGCCGATTGAACGTTGTAGGACGTGCGCTTTCGTGGCTCAGCGGTTAGCGGCCCGCGCTGCAGAGCGAGAGGTCCCTCGTTCGAAGCCGCGCGTCCAAAACATTTTTCTGAATTATTTTTCTTTGTGGCTTTTATAAATATAGATACATATACGGGACATGATGGTGAAGGCAACGGCGACGCCGACGGCGAAAACCAGCCGAGACTGTCCATATCATTGCTATCGCAATAATATATTCGGTAAAATGTTCGCCATTTTTACCATAGGTACGTGGCGATACAATTTTCAATGTAACCTTGCAGTGAGCTCAGTAATGGAGCTATTCTGTCAGGAATAGAGCACGCGAAATTTTTATTGCGATAGCAATTATATGGACAGTCTCAGCTGATTTTTGGCCGTCACGATCGCCGTCATGCCCCGGATAAGTATATATATATATATATATATATATATATATATATATATATATATATATATATATATATATATATATATATATATATATATATATATATATATGTATATAGTGAGAATAATAGTTCGATGGGCCAGTTGTCTTGGTTCAGCAATGGGTTGTAACACAACGGACGGAGGCGTTGTCAACAAGGATAAAATATTTATTTAGTTCCCAACAGTTTCGGGAGGGGGACCTCCCTTCGTCAGGAGGGGTTGAAGTTAAACTAACGTCTCTAGCGGCGTCCACTCGCCTTCGACAACATCTAAGAGGAAATGAAAGAAAAAAAAAAGAAAAAAAAAACAGAACACCCTCGACACAACACAACACAACAAATTAAGAAGAATTGTCCACAGTCGAGGGTCGTTGAGCGTCCACATCTGCTTATGATCTCGTGTTTACCAGTCCTCGTGGTGCGGAGGGCCACCCAAAGCTGTCGCCGCGGCAGCCGGGACGGTCTGCGCCGCCACATGTGGAGGCAAGAGCGTCCCCTTAATGGGTCGGCTCTTTACCTTTCATGTCCGCTCGTTCCTTGTCAATAGCCCCCAAGTGGTAGGGGAGCGTGAGCACCGCACATTCTACAAATTTGAAAAAAAAAAGAAAAAAAAGGAAAAACAGAAAAAAAAAGGAAAGAAAGGACACTGCAGACGTACGAAGCCATTCAAAAACAAGCATGGTCTCAATTTATGTTTTCCCTATTGCCAAACATCTTGGTTCACCTCTCGGAGGGGCAGGAGAGTCTGCCAGGGTCTTCGTTGATGCCGGATATTAATGTTCTAAATTTGAAAATAAAATATGCCTCTCGTTGTTCGCGGTTTTCGAAACACGCGGGAGCGCAGACAACGAGAGGCATATTTTATTTTCAAATTTAGAACATTAATATCCGGCATCAACGAAGACCCTGGCAGATTCCTGCCTCCGAGAGGTGAACCAAGATGTTTTTGGCAATAGGGAAACATAAATTGAGACCATGCTTGTTTACTGGCTCGTACATCTGCAGTGTCCTTTCTTTCCTTTTTTATCTGTTTTTCCTTTCTTTCTTTTTTTTTCAAATTTGTAGAATGTGCGGTGCTCACGCTCCCCTACCACTTGGGGGCTATTGACAAGGAACGAGCGGACATGAAAGGTAAAAAGAGCCGACCCATTAAGGGGACGCTCTTGCCTCCACGTGTGGCGGCGCAGACCCTGTCCCGGCCGCCGCGGCGACAGCTTCTGCGGCCCTCCGCACCACGAGGACTGGTAAACACGAGATCATAAGCAGATGTGGACGCTCAACGACCCTCGACTGTGGACAATTCTTCTTAATTTGTTGTGTTGTAAGCGTCGAGGGTGTTCTGTCTTTTTTTTTCTTTTTTTTTCTTTCATTTCCTCTTAGATGTTGTCGAAGGCGAGTGGACGCCGCTAGAGACGCTAGTTTAACTCAAGCCCTGACGAAGGGAGGTCCCCTCCCGAAACTGTTGGGAACTAAATAAATATTTTATCCTTGTTGACAACGCCTCCGTTGTGTTACAACCCATTGCTATATATATATATATATATATATATATATATATATATATATATATATATATATATATATATATATATATATATATATATATATTGGCCCAAACAAAAATAAATCAAATGAAAAAACTTCCAAGGCCCGAGACTGGGGATTCGAACCAGCGGACCTCAGTCCAGCAGCGCGGTGCGTTCGAACACTGAGCCACTCCCCATGCACGCGCCGGCATGATAATTGCAAGCTATTTATACATACCATTTACCGCTGGTGGTATGGAGATCTCGGAGGAGCTTCAGCGTGTTTCCTATCACGCAACGCTCCTACATTTTCTTTCAGTTTGAAAACTGGCCCTGAGAAGCGTACGAAAAAGGGGCCCTTTTTCTGTACCCGCTCGTAACGTCCAACGAAAAAAATGCGCCCACCTCCCCGAAGGGAAATCGTGAGGAAATGCGAATGCATTTCGCGCGCGCTTCACTCCATTTATATATGGTGGTTGTGGTTCGAAGAAGGAAAAGGCGCCTGATTTCTGCAGCCCGGTCGGGAGCAAGGCGCAGCGCCCTTTTTTTTTGCTTTTTCTTGTTTTTTTTTAATTGTTTTTATTTATTTTTTTTAAATTTTTTTTTCATGTATAGCTCCGCCGAGCTCCGCCGCAGTCCGCTTTTTAGTTCACCCGCACGCTGCGAATTTTTATTGTTCAACAACGCACAGGAGAAATCTCCCACCGGCACCACCTTGGAGGTCAAGATTCATTGCCATATATACGGGGTGGCCAGTGAACGGTTGTGCAGCGCGAGCAGTCGGTTTTTTCAACCAAGAAACTCGCTAGCAGACGCTGCCTGTGTCGGCGTCGCGAGGCGAGAGAGGGAGAGGGGGGGGGGGAGCGTAGGAGAGGAGAGAGAGAGGGGGGCGCGCATGCGCAGTGGGAGTGTGGACGCTGCGGGCAGAGATGCCTAGAGAAGAGAGGGGGGGGAGCGTAGGAGAGGAGAAGAGAGGTGGGACGCGCATGCGCAGTGGGGAGTGTGGACGGCGCGGGCAGGGATGCCTAGAGGAGAGAGGGGGGAGCGTAGCAGGGGAGAGAGGAGGGGAGGCGCATGCGCAGTGAGGGTGTGGTTGCCGCGGGGAGGGATGCCTAGAGGAGAGAGAGGGAAAGAGGAGGTTTTTTTATTTTTATTTTTTTTTGAAAGGGTTTGCGCATGCGCAGTAAGGGTGGTCACCTCCTCAACCTGTCCTCCTCCTCCTCCTCCGCGGACAACGCCAGCGCTGGACGCCTGACATAGCCCGACTATGAAATGCATTCGCATTTAAAAAAAAGAACAGCGTGCACCTTGCGTCACACGCCACAGCGTGACCGGAGACGCAGATGGGTCATTGCGCGCGCCGCACTTTAAAAGAAGAAATAGTGTCTCGTGGTCGTGACGTTCACGAAGGCAGCAGTCGTTATGTCAAAGATGAAACTGTTATCTTTTAACTGAAAAGGGCGCGCAAACAGACACGGACACTAGAAGAGGAAAACGCACACCACAAAGCGCTTTGTGGTGTGCGTTTTCTCTTCTAGTGTCCGTGTCTGTTTGCGCGCCCTTTTCAGTTACCAACTAGCCCAATTAGCCGTGCTAATGAAACTGTTAATTTGGCCGAATTTGTGGCCGGTAAACGTAAAGTCAGATTACAGCAATACACACTGGCTCTGATAACGGCGAACAGAGAGACGGTCGTCGATCAACTGACAAGCGGTGAAGTGCCTCGGCGTTTTATACGTGTGTGGTCGAATATTCCAGCCTTTTCACTGGTTGTCGCGGAAGCTCTGCTTTGAGCTCGACTGCGTCTTGCGCGTACTCTTAACAAAACGATCTACGATAATCGCGAAGCTTCTCGAACAATGAGGCGCGGTTTGCGCTGAGATAAAACAAGTTACAAAGTCAACAAAGCCAGTGTTTTTGTACTTGTTTTTGTTTTAACCGGATCCTCCTGTGCACGAGGTGTGTGGTTAATGTTATTTAGGCAAGGTTTTGAGGAATAAGTTTTTCAGTTGACAACCAGCACTAGTCCTGCGTTCTTGCTTTTGTCTCGTGTTTCCACTTTGCGCTGTTCATTACAGTGCATCCATACCAACTGACCCAGCTTGCCACTGTTTTAGACTAAATGCAGTTGGCAAGCGCAATTGTGTTCATAACACTAAATGCTCAAGTGAACAGGTATCTCTTGTTATTCAGTAAGTCACATTCGTATCGGTACATTAGAAGTAATCATAGATTACATATGAACTCGGTAATGTCTTTCATATTGCTCACGATTGTAAATATGAAAATAGATGTTGTATATAAAAACACACGTTTTAGCTAAGCAGACTGCATGTCTTTAGATTAAAAGGCCGCTCCATGTTTACTTGCCACTGATCTGGGTTTGTTTAAAATACATTAATTTCTCGCCGCCTTGGCATTAAGTCTTCACATTGGGGGCAACATTAACCATTGCTTGAGTTCTTTTAAAAAAAATGTCAAGGTGTTTATAGGGAGCTGGCATGAACGGCGGTGGTGGGGTAGGTGGACATTTTTTTTGTTATGACCAGTCAAGAATGGGAAAGTGCGCGCGGCTGCTGCTCTCACTTCTATCTTCCTTTTTTAGATGCGAAGCAGCTTTTTGACTAGGCTGTGTAAAGCTGTCCCTCCGTCCGTGCGTCGGTACGAACGCGCCGCAACGCGCTCCCCTCGCCGCAGGTGTTGGAGCGGTGCCAAGTAGGTCAAGCCGCAGCTGCGCGTTGACGTCACGCTGCCCTCGCAGTGCGCGCTGACGTCACTCTCTCCCTCGCCTGCCACGCGCTCGCCGCAGCGCCCGCAGCTGCCGCCTGACGCGCGCCTAACGTACGCGTTGAAACATGTCCGTGCGTGTCACCTCTCTCTCGCTTCACCCTCTCCACCGCTCCCATGCGCAACGCTGCTGCTTCGCATCCCGCCAGGGTTCCCTTTGGGAAGATGGCGTAATTTTTTTTCTCCGCCGCCCCCCCCCCCCCCCCCCCCACATTTACAGCTCCCCTTACCTCCGAGATGAGATTCCTGAGCGCCGTTGCAACCTCGCCTGAAATTGGGCAGGGTGTACACTCTACTGCTTTACAGATTTTTTGCTTTCCAGACGGCGATTACCAACAGCGACACGAGCCACCACTGGACATGACGTTGTCACTAACCGCCTGAAAACACATAAAGGATGACAAGGCACCTTCGACAAAGAGAAGTCCTCTTAGCGAAACGTCGGCCAGCCTGTCCGAGGTACAGGGGGGGGGGGGTCAAAAGTTCCGATACGAATACACGGGAGAGTGGCCTGGGAACTTTTGACCAGCCCTGTACTTCCTCTGTTCTTTGTGCTTATCCCACTACGTGCTTCCATCTGTCGGCTCCCATCTGGATTTTGGATACACGTAAACAGGAACACAATAGCCCAAACAGTTAGTTGCATCATTCCATATTAAGAGCTCGCACAATGCAATACGTGTTACTGTTTTGTTGTAGAGTCTTGGTTATTTATTGCGGATGGCGTGAAAAACGAGCGCATGGTGTTCTTGGCGGACAGACGGGCGCACGTGTTCTTGGAGCGAAGCAGACGAGGAAGTACAGGACGAAGTTGGTGACGATAAAGAAGAGACGGCGTGGCGATTTACAAAGATGATAGTTAACCTCGCATCTCTCCTCCTCCACCCTCACTTTCACACAACCGAGCTGCACTATACTACACAAGGCTATGTTCTGCTCCGGCTGCGTGCATAGATACCCGAGGTACCCATCGGTTCGTGGGTATGCGGATTATGATCTCCCCTAGGCGTAATAAAAAATTGTCGCCAAAATGTCTTTCTTTCATTCTTTACACTTATCTGTATCTTTTTCTCTTTCTTGATGTCTCCCTGTACTTGTTTTCTCGCCCAGTACATACTTGCGTCATTCGCCGGTAGCGAGCCAGAAGAAAAAAAACATGGTTGATCCCTCCGTCATAGGAATCGGTATAACACGAAAGTGAAACGTGTCCGTACAGAAGCAGTCGAATGTTTATTGCACATTGATATAAGAGAGCTTGCACAATCTCTATTGGTGTGTTGACAGTTATAGCACCCTTTAACGTGGATGCATCCACGTTGACGCTTGATGGTACATCTGTATCACGACGCTAACGTCTATGACGAATGATTAAAGAAACCCTTGTGGTTAAAGATGCTTGTGGTAGCTTTACGGTGACAGCGGAGTCATTGAAAGTGGTGTGACAGCCAGAAGAGCGTCAATGATTGGGCGCCGAACTTGGGCTAAGGTCGCCTACTCGCGGCATGTTAGAGTTATTGAACAACGCTGCCCAACCAGAGGGGAATCGCAACGCGCGTCGTGTCTTCCCAGGAACATGGTTAGGGACGCGGAGTTACGGCCACGCGACGCACTCACGCGTCGCACAGCTATTTTTGGTATGGACGGATGCTACCATTGTGGACGCTAGGGGTAAGGTATCCACCTGGCAGTGTGTCAATGTGTCGGCAAAATTGCACGTTTACTATTAGAAACAACGAGAATGGGACGGACGCGGAGAAACAACGCTCTGAAGAAACTAATCCTGCATTTCACGGTCATAATGCATTACTTCTCTTAGAAAGAGCAATGTGAGAGGACAGTGGTAGATATAAAAGGCTTGTTTTAGATGAGAAGCATCTTATGCTCGGGGCTATGTCCGTCCCTCCCGCGTCCGTCCCGCGTCCGGCCACTTGCATGAAGTAGGGAAGCACCCACTATGCGAACCACAACACTGTAGTACAATATAAGGCCGTCAACCACCACTACAGTCACCAGAGTCATGGCCGAGAGCACAGAGAGGCTGCTTAACAATAGCTGGGCAGGTGGTGTGTGTCGCTCAGGTTGACTCCATTCCTCGATGTTGCTTGCATGTGTTTGGGGGGGGCTTAGTCCGTCCCTCCTTCCCGCGTCCCACACCACCACAGCGCATGCGCGTCTCCTCTACCTCTCTCTCCTCTCCTACGCTCACCCCCCTTTCTCTCCTCCAGGAATCCTCTACTCCACGAAGCGGCCCCCGCGGCCCCGGCGTCCCACACCCCGACAGCGGATGCGCGTCCCCCTCCCCCCTATTTCTCCTCTCCTACGCTAACCCCATTTCTATACTCTAGGAATCGTCTACTCTACGGAGCGGCGCCTGCGTCCCACAGCGCATGCTCGTCCTCTCTCCTACACTCACCCCCCTTTCTCTGCTGTAGGAATCCTCTACTCTTCCGAGCGGCTTCCGCGTCCCACACCCCCCACAGCGCATACGCGTTCCCTCTTTCTCTCTCCTCTGCTACGGTTCTCTCCTCTAGGAATCCTCTACGGAGCGGCGCGCGACAGGTGGTGCGACAGCTGCATACCCCGCTGGGGGGCACCACGGTAGTTCCGCGGTATAAAAATGACGGAGCGCGCCTCATTCTCTCTCCGCGCTGTGCATCGCGGCGCTGCACAGCCCGGGCCGCTGCCGCGAAATGAGAGCGGCGACGTTTCTCCCGCTGCTTCGCATCCACACATGGTTCCCTTTAGCGGGAGATGGGGAAGTTTTTTTAAAGCCTGCAAAGTATGTGACCGTGGCGCAGTGGATAGCGTGCCCGGCATCTCTTGTCGCGGACCTAGAGGTCGTAGGTTCGACTCCCGTTGACGAAACTTTTTTTCTTTGTCTTTTGATCATGTGTATTTTTTAGATGCGAAGCATCTTATGCTCCGGGCTATGTCCGTCCCGCGTCCCGCGTCCGGCCACTTTCATGAAGTAGGGAAGCACCCACTATGCGAACCGGAACACTGTAGTAATATGAAGGCCGTCAACCACAACTACAGTCACCAGAGTGATGTCCGGAGACCTCAGACAACTACGCTCCGTTCGCGCCAGCGAAATCTACAAGCGGTGTCGGGAGACGGGAGGGCTTTTCGGAACAACAATCAATTGGCACTACATGGACTTGCCTGACTCCAGGTTGTCAGGCAAGCCGACGCCTCCTTCTCGAGTCTACTGACCAAGATAGGAGACGGAAGGACTCTCGACGACAGCGAAGTGGCCTACTGGAGAGTCGCTTCCTTACCGCGGAGAACGCACTCAGGCGGGCCCTAGCAGCAGTTCGCCTCTTCTACAGTAACGGAGACGTCAACACCTTCGTGGCGGCCACTTTCTCCTACAACAACGACGAACAACAACGTCAAGTAGTGCGAACCCAGGACACCTTACTGGGATGCGCAACGAAAGAAGCCATGGACAAGGCAAAGGAGAAAGTGGCCAAGATGTCTAACACAGAATTCGCTAACCTACCCAAGCAAATCCCACTAGTCTACAACAAGCCCTACATGATAACGGCTAACATAGACGCCATCAACGGCCTCGTAAACGGCACAGTGGGAACCCTAAAACATTGTGAACTAAGTGTCGCACACAGTCCCATCAAGACGAAGAAGGCGCGTTTCCCAGACGATTGTGGTTACAGTTCGACGTTCCCACAACGGGGAGACTCGCTCGACTTCGTTCCAACCACGCAGTGAGCGAGGCGAAACGTTTGCGCTATGTCGTTGACACGACGTGGATACCCATAAAACCGCGGCACATCACGTTGACGATCCACCGCAACAGCGGTGTCGCATGCAAACGACACAATGTTAACACAATTCCCCCCTGGTCCAGGCGAGCGCCGTAACCGTAGACAAGTCCCAGGGAGGGACCTACTCTTCCATTGTATACGAATACTCGAAGACGCACCCACAGAAACTCGTCTACGTTGTCTTAACCAGGTGCACCAACATTCAAAACCTCTACCTGACTAACGCTGCCGGTGACCATCGCTTCCACCCCAAGAACGACAACGTGGACTAGAACATGATCGATGAATTCAAACGTCTCGACACCGTCACTCAGCAATACCTCCGCGCTTTCCGAGAGGACGTCGACCCCGAAACGGAGCTCACTTTAGCGCTGCTAAACAGCCGATCCCTCAACGCACACGCCAGAGACATCGAACGTGATCGCGTCCTAGCCAAAGCAGACGTACTGTGTCTCACGGAAACGTGGAACGCCGCAAGACCGACGGTCAACGGCTACGAAGCGATCGCGTGTACTGAGGAGACAGAACGTCCTGCCGGTGGTGTCGCCATCTACGTCAAACGCCATCTCCACGCAAAAGCCTTAGATCTACAACCTACCGGAGAGCACTCGGCCGTTAGACTCTACTTTGCCAACGACAACAACATCGTAATCATGACAATGTATCTCGCACCCAACATTTCCAGAGGGACCGTCGAACGTTACCTAGAAAAGGCCATGGCACAGTACACAAAGACATACAGACACGCGCCCTTCGTACTTGCAGGTGATTTCAACGTGGATATAACGACGAACGATTGGCTGGTCCACCACATGCTAGACGTCTACTCGTTGCGATGCATTTCCTACGAGCACATACCAGCGACCACCGTAAGGGGAACGTGCATAGACCTCATCTTAGCAATCTTCACAATGAAAACTCTTGAAAAGCAACCCTTGACGCTACACTTCACCGATCACCAGGCCGTCGTCTTCAAAGCGTTTCGTGCATCGACGCTAGGAATCGCGTACGTTCCCTAAATAAACACGCAACCATCACATTCTCAGTCTTCTCATATACATTCTCATTCATCCTCTCAATAAAATTACACAATCTCCCACTCAAACTAACCATCTCTCCGCTGCTTCGCATCCACACATGGTTCCCTTGAGCGGGAGATGGGGGGGGATTTTTTTTCGACGTCATTTCCGTGACGGAAATACGTCACTCAAATCTTTGTGGACCCAGGCATAAAACACTTTCGTGTTAAAAGAAGAGGAAAGCGATGAAGAAGACGACGAAGATGACACATGCCGACTCATGATGCTGATCATTTTCTATCTACGACAGACATCCAACCTCAGCCATGACAACTCTGCAGCGAAACCACGTGACGGCAAGCTAGGGAACCAGAGAGATTAACGCTGCTCAAAAAAGCGAAGTTATGTTTTTTTTTACACTTCGTGAAAACTTTTGGAAATAGTAAGCAGTGTTGACAACTTCACATAAAAAGTGGGACAATTGCCTCAAGCATAAGAATTGTGAAGTAGCGCTTGTGTTTGAACAGTAAGTTAGTGATATGCTACAGCAGTGGGATCGGAAAACGGAGTGAGGTAGAAGGGTAAGGGAGAGAGTAAGGCATAGCATAGCGAGGTAAAGTATAATATGGCAAGGGGTGGGAAAGAGAACGTAGGATAAGGAGGAGTGATATAACAGTGGGGGAGGACTGAAAGAAGCGGTGAATAGGGTAAATCGTTACATAGCCATGCATATTGTATATGAAGGAGGTCAGAAAGAGTAGTGTTAGGAGGAGGGCAACGAGGAAAAAGAGGATGTCAGAGGGTAGAGCAACGGCAGTTATAGTACGTTATGTCAAATAATGGGAGAGGTTAGTGAGGGTGAGGTGGTGTGAGCGTGAGGTGGAAGGGTGAGGGTAAAGCATAGCCATGTGTATTATTGTAAAGCAGTAAAGCAAGCGGGTGCGAAAGGGAAGTGATGTTGAGGAGGCCGGAGAAGAAGAAGGTAAAGGGTAAATTGTAAAGGCTTTTATTGGACACTGCCATAAGAGTTTACTGGTAGCTTGATCAACGGCTAAATTCATCGAAACCGAGAGAATGCGGCGTCCACGCACAACACGCAGTAGAGACAAATCCACTGGCTATCGCTTTAAAGGGTGCCCCACTATAGCGTTCTTCTTCACGGCACCATGTAATGTACCTTATAAGCGGTGGAAAAAGAAAGTGCGCGCGATGAAAAGCGAAAGGAGAAGGGGAGAGGGTTCGCGGAGGGAAGTGAAAATTGAGAGTCGTATGAGGGTCGAAATGAAAGTGAGCAAGCAAAGCGCGAGCGCTGTAGAGTGCGACGCGACCAGCGTCCGTTTGAGCACCCCGGCGGCCACCTGGCACCCTGCCAGAGCTCGGACGGACGGACGGAGGTGAGCATGAGACAATAAAGGCTTTCGCCTTAATACCGTACAATCTACGCTGGTAAAGCTTATTCGGCGCCGACACCGCCTTCTCAGGTGGCGGGGAAATGCACTAATCGATAGACAGTTATGCAGAAACTGGACGCAAGCAGCGACGCAGGGTCTCCGCCTAAAACGGTTGGTGGAAGAGGGACGTTGATGAGGTCGCGTTCCATCATTCCGATGGAGGCGCGGCTGGCGGGGAAACCGCCACCGTAGTTGTGCTGGAAGTGTCGTGGGGGTCTGAATGGGGAGGGGGGGGGGGGTACGTTAGGTGAGATTTTAGCGGAACGCTTCGACTGGAGTGTGCGTTCTTATTGTATGCAAGTGGTGTGTGGTCTTTTCATTACTGTATCTTGTATTTCGGAAGCCGAGAGCAACTACCTGTTGATCTTCCCCGCACCCCTTAAATTTACACAAGCCTGGGATACTGAGTCGACGAGTACGGTGAGCACCTTATGATCGACAAACCCCCTCGTTTTTTAAGCCATGGACGGTAAACTATTAATACCCTTTCGGATAGCTACATTAAATGTACCAGGGCTTAATATGCGAGTACGTCAGTATCAGCTGAACCGACTCCTTCGTGACAACGACCCAGATGTTGTAGCAGTCCAGGAGTCAAAAATAGAGAAGCGAAGAGTCAAGTGATCCTATGGTGGATATTTTTCGTCCTCATTTTAATCTTTATATTTGCCATGCTGTTGGCACGTCTGGTGGATGTGTGCTTTTTATTCGTAGCTCTGTAAGCATTTGTGTTCGCAATTTTCTCTCGTGCCAAAGTGGGCGTTTACTTGTTGTCGATATGCTCCTGTCGGATATGCGCTGCCGCGTCATTTGCTTGTATGCATCATCTGTTAAAGTAGAGCGAAAGCTATTTTTTGGAGGTCTTGAACGGTTTCTAAACTGTGATAAAATTTTACTAGTATTTGGGGAGTTCAAATAAGTTTGTTTTGCTTCTGACAGAGCTTTGAGTCCGCCCGTTAGAGATAAGAGTGCTACCACGATGAATTCACTTATTAGCGAGTATAACTTAGACGACATAGGCTATCATGGCTTGTGGAACGCAACCCCAGTACACGAATTATCAGCGCAACAGCCACAGAGCCATGCCGGTGATAGAAACTCCTGCGCACAAAAACCCTATTCGCAATGCCCATAGACTGTCGCGCCCCTAGCGGAATTTAGGAGCGTCCTCTCATGGATGATCAGTAGACGACACCATGGCAGCCCTACGCAGTCGCGCACCCTTTCGGCTGTGTTAGCAGGAAAGAAAGACTACGAGTTTGCATGTTTCCTGCTTCAGTGAACAAAGCGGGCCCTCCGTCACACGATAAATCTGACTCGTTCTTGCGAGACGCGAAGTTTTCGTGAAAATACGTGCCAAATCGCGAGTTCAACGATGACCCACATCGTACAAATATCAGCTTCGCGAGGTTTTGTGTAGCCACGTAGGTTAGTTAAACGCTGTGGTCTGACCTTCTCATTTGAAACTCACCTTGTTTTACTTGCATATAGCATTCGTCAGTGCTCTTGTAGTGGATGAATTTATAACATAGTAGGCGGGAAATCGCGCGAGCTAGCGATGTATAACTGAGTAATCTCAAATTGGCCAGCGCTGCGTCGCTTGTTTTTGTACGTTTGTTGATAGATGGCAGCACTCTGCAAGCGATTTGTTTGTTGACCGGTGTGAGAGGAAAAAGTTCTGCGCGCCCAGATAACGTTGTGACGAGGACTAATCGAAGCCTTTAGGCGGAGGAAATTCTTCAGATTGCTTTCAGCAATGATGTTAAGAGAAACCATCTTGACGACGAGGATTTTTCACTGGACGGAGAAGGCTGTGAAAGCGCGGAGTGTGACATCTACGATGAACGATCAGCTGCTAACTCACGAGGAACGAGTTGCACTTGACGTCCCCGCGTGCGCTAATGTTTTTTCACGTTCGTAAGTCACTTTGATTGTATTTAATGTATAGTATCCTTCAGCGAGATCAAAATAAAAACATAGTTTTTCTTGTGCATTGCACGTAGCGCACTTATTGTGGATATTATCGAGCGCCGCATGCCGCCAAAACGCGCGAGCTCGGAACGAAATGGTTATGCCTGGTTCACGGTAGCGGCACGGCGGCTCGCCGTTTGCCGTTTGCCGTTCTCAGGCTGCCGTGCGCGGGCTGTTTCGTTCGCGCACGTCTGCCGCTCTTTGCCGTTCGAAGAATAGGTCCGAGACCCATTTTCGTGCCGTTTTCCGTTTGCCGGAGAACGACGCGGCCAATCAGCAGTGGAGGAGCGGTTGCCATGACTACGGCGCGCCGCGTCGTCTGCTTCTCCCGCGAAGCAGACGGCGCGCAAGGCAGAAACAGAGGACGCTAAGCGGCTTGCATTACGGTCCGCGTTTCTTGCCTTTATTTGAGGTATGAAGTTTCAAATGGAAAAATTTCTTGAAACCGTAAGACACTACAGTTTCTTGTATGACAAGAAAACACACGAGTACAAAGACACAGAGCTTAAAATGAACCGGTGGACCACCATCGGGGTGGAATTCGGCATCAAAGGTAAGGAAGCAAACGTCGTTCTCGCTACGAAAGTGCATGCACGCAGGCTGAGACAATGCAAGTGTTCTTTCTCAGGGCACCAAGCGATGATGAAATTCAGGAACGCGAGGGATCGCTGGAGAAAGAGCGTCGTCGAAAAAGGATGAGCCACACGAAGCGGCGCAGGGGGCAGCGCGGGGAAGAAAACGAGCCGGCGCCGCAGCAGCAGGGAACACACCAAAATGAGCGCATTCACAGTTAACGCAACGTACTCGGTGTCGTTGAGAGGCATGTTTAGCTTCCAGCTAACAAGGCAGACTTTTGCACGGGAGAAAAACGGTCCGCGTCGATCATGGCGCCGATTCACAGCCCATCTGACGCGCACATCGTGAATTCTCGTCGTCTCACGTTCATGCGAGATTGCGTCGCGTCACGTGATCGTCTCGCCGGCGAAGTTTGCCGTGCACTTTGAACAGCTCTCTCGCGGGCGGCGGCGGCCGACGGTCTACGGCACCGCGCTGTTACGGCAGGCTTGCCGCCACCGTGAACCAGGCATTAGAGCGATGAAACGTGCAGTGACGGCCGCAATCCACGCCTCTCGTATACCTTCTCCTGTACTTAACCGGTACCTTCCGAACGGCATAGTTGTTCGACGAATTTCCGCAACGTCGAAGAATTCGTCAATGCGAAAAGCCTACGTGCGTGTTATTTTCGATATTCATGTTTTGATAGTGCTGATCGAACCTGCGGCATCCGAGTGCAGTGAATTGCGCACGGCTTGAGTCTGAGCATGACTGTGATACAAGCGCTACTAAATAGGATGTTAAATGCTTGTGTTCCGTTGAAGAAGCAACTCCCGCGTTCCTGACGGCGCAAGTAATGACGGCGGCGTATGTTTGCAAACCGTCGCCACGTTAAGCATTCGGTCCCGTGCAGCAGCGACGACGCTACTCGCTAGCGGCCTACCACTGCGGCAAATCTGTCAGGCAGGCTCGGTACACAGTATCTCGGAGTGCCGTTCAGGTCATACGTCAATTCTAGTTCATGAAGTTTTCTGCAGCACGCACAGGATTTCGCACAGCATCGCTTATGCACGGGAACGGAGCTGAAATATAACCTTTCACACCGCGGCAAATAATTAGGTGGCGAGCTTGCATGGTTTGAAAAAGCATTTCGGTCTCATATCTCTTTCAGTGCAGCTCGTGACTTCATCCGGTGAAAGTGGCACGGGCCGTACGTACGCACGTCCTATCTGTTCTTATGCTAACAAATGGATTGACCCTCCATCGGGCGCCATCTTGAATCGTACAGCGCGCCACCTATAGTTCGTGGGCATTGCGAATACAAGCGTTATGTCGGGAAGGAACCGCGTTCACATACGCAATATGACGTGCTACTGGAGTAAAATAACAACCCGGCGTCAGAGAATGTGAATTGTGTAACCAGGCGCCATACAAAATGAATTGCATTACGAGTGGGTCCTTCAGTGCTTCCAACCCATTACAAAGGGCTCAGGCATAATTTTCCATCGTTATCAGCCACCGAATCAATTAATAGAGTAGTGAGTACCTTGAAAGCGTACTTCTATTTGTAGCCCCAAGAGAGTTTGCAACGGGCTCTAGAAATGGCGCTCTTCCAGCTTTCGCTGGGACTGTGCTGCACTTTCCACGCAGGCCTGGCGTTTTTATTGAGTGCTTACATATTCATTTACTATTCATGCAACGAACCTTCTGGTTGCCTTAACCAGGCCGCTACGTCTTGCTGCCGCGCCACCAGAAGAGCAGCCCAGTTCGGGGCCCATCCGAGAGCCCTTATCCGGAAAACAAAGGGCACCAACCGATGCAGGAGTCACTGCTGTATGACAAAATGCCAACGATCCTCGGTCGCAATGACGACCGGATAGCTGCTTAAGTAGAGCACTTCTCCGCCGAAAGAAGACTTACGTCATGTCGAAACCGTAACGACGGACGAAGTTGAAACGAATTCAACGTGGTTATCGATGGTCATTATGACACAGATCTAGTCAATATCGGGGCCAGCTACTCCGTCGTCAAATGGCTGTTCGCCTCCAAGGTGATGAAAGTAAAAAACCGCTAGTAAAGGAACCAAAATGGGAGGAGCTGAAGGCCACCTAATAACGCCGACTGGGGTCTGCACTTAAAGAATCTCATCTGGCGGACGGACATTCAGCGAGCTTCGTGGTCCTAAAGCATGGAATTTTCGAATATACATGGCGCAGTCATTGACTTAAGCTTTCAATTGGTAACGCTTTCCACAGCCACTGTGATACCACCGAATAGGAAAATCAGCCACCTTGCCTTGAATGTAGTAGAAGAGCAGGTCATTGTTTCACCTTTCTTCAGCCTCATCATTTCTGTCTAAACCGATGAACCCACCCACATAGACGGCGTCATGAAGGGTGGCAAGCACCTCTTTCGAACAGTCATATTTGTGTCACAAGATGCGCAATTGAGCTGTGCCATTCGAAAGTGAAAACTTCAGCCACAAGTACAGGCACTTAAAGATTGGTGTTATGGTCGCCTACATGTATATGCTGCCGAACCTGATTCGCAGAATCGAGTTCTTGAACCAGCCTTTGACGTTAATCCGAGCCTTTCGACACTTAAGCAATACAGCGAAGCCTTGGAAGTTTGTAGTGGCTCCCCCGTCTCCAGTGCCTTCTATTGTGCCGCCCTCTTCGGCTCCTTCTTGAAAGAACGGCATTACGATTGGGTGGGGAGTGCTCTTCGATGCGGCTGGAGCTTCGATCCTTTACCGTGTCATTTATCATGCCTCAAGACACCGTCTAGCTAACGCCTCCTCCTGCGCCGACAGTATGTCTTGGTGTTCCCCGCATCCGCGACCCTGTCGTATTCACCGGCGAGGATGGCCCCAGCGTGGATGACTGGCTCAGGGTTTAGGAGTCTGCGAGCGTGCCGAGTCTATGGGACGAGGAAGGCAAACTGAGCTACCTGGTTTTCTACCTCGCGGATGTGTAAAGCCTAAGGTACAACGACACACATCCGATTTGGTTACGTGGTACGAATTCAAGACAGCCAACATTGACGAGTTTGGCCACACTGCCTTTCGTATTTTGAAAGCCGAACGACGTTTACGTGACCGAGTTCAGATTGCGGTGACTCTTTCATGAGTGTTACATCGAATGCGTTCGCAACTGCTCCAAGAAACCCGAAACGACTAAATCTGAGTCTGGCATGGCCCAGAATGTTATAAAGAGCATCAACGACGATGCATTCAGCATGCTGCTTGCAAAAACCCTCGCACTGTGGCTGAGGTAATCACGCTGTGCCAAAGCTACAAGATTCTGCGCCGGCAGCGGTTGTTGACCCGTCGACCTCCACCACGCGACGCCGATCTTGCTGTCTTCTCTGCCAGTTCTTATCACTCCGCCTTGCTCTCCGAGATCAAGTTCTTCGGGCACGAGGAAATCGATGTCAGTTCTCTATACTGGAGGTCGCTTACCCGCAGTATGTTGAACAGCCGTCGGCCACATTGCTGTCTGCCCTACGCCGAGCTATTGACAAAGAAATCGTGAAGGTCATGCCAGAATACTACCAGCCCCCTAGGCGCCTGCGACACTCATTTAAGCGCAGGTTGTAGCCAGGCCGCCCTCAGTGGTCCCTGCGGCTCCCCCCACTTACTTAAGCCGAATCCGTCTACATGCCTTAGGCCTTCGAAGCGAGTGTGCCGGCTGCGTACGCCGACGTCACCCATATGCCCCGACTGCAGCCACCCATACAGTCATATAGCAGCCGCCCTATCCCACGCACCCATGGATGGGACATGGATGGTACTTATCCCGGGGAGCTGATGGCGCACTTCCGATAACCGCCCAGTCTGCTTTGCGTGCGGTTGCGCTGGTCGCACCACCCGTTACTGCAATCGCGTGCAGCCACCTTGAGTCGGATCAACCGTCACCAGCCAGTTCAACCGCCCGTATTACGGCCGTCGCCGCCTTTGTCCCCGACGGCACGCACAGCTCCACCTACCCGCCGTTCACCGTCACCAAGAGGGCGCTCCCTGTCACCGATGCGGCTACGTCAAGTCACACGAGACTATGAAAACTAGTGGTAGCAGTCAAAGAGACAAGGGCTGCGACACTATGGAACTGCCAAAGCCCTCTGCAAAGTTTTCCCTGGTAGATACTGGAGCCGCCGTATCTGTTATGCACGCAAAAGATCACCGATTACTACGAAAAGTGACGACGCCACTCTCCGGGCTATGCCTCCGTAGAGCCAGAGCCCAAAGTATTAGAGTGGTGTTCATAGCTCACATCATCACTCAGGATGCTCTGTACGTCGTCGAATTGATTATAATTTCCGCGTGCTCTCACGACGTCATCCTGGGATGGGATTTTCTCTCCTGCCCAGACGCCGTAATTTATTGCGCACCACCCGAAATATACCTAACACCATTTTCAGATGTAACGCCGGCAGACAGCCCATCGGCTGCAAGCAAGGTACTCTTCAAAGACAATACCAAAGTGGCAGGCAAATCGTTAAACGGCTGTACCAGTGTATTGCACCGGTCTCTCCAACACTACTGCACTACTTTCTCCATGTGACTGCGTTTGCACTAGGAAAGGCTTGCTGGTGTCATTAGCGACCGTGCAAGTCCCTCAACGCGACACCACCGTTGTTATTACCAACCCATTCCCATACATTGTTACGTTGGTGTGAAGGGAATGTCTTGGCAGAGCGGAAAGCATCGAAGACGCACAAGTTATGGACGCATCTGATGACGCGTGCTCTCCTAGTTGCAGTACGCCCAGTGCTTTTTCCATTTCTGCTTCCACACCCGCTGATATATTTGGTTCCTCCATTAGTGATACACTTATGCCGTTACAGCGTTCCCAGCTTCTCTACTAGTTGGAAGAATATCGCTCTTCTTTCGATGCCGCTCATACCTCTGTCGGTTGCACGTCCACATTTACGCATCGCATCGACAATTGCACCCAACCGACACTGCAGCAACGTCCACATCGCGAATCTCCCACAGAACGCCGTGAAATCAACGAAGAAGCGGACGATGTGCTTCGACGTTGTATTATTTGACCATCGACAGCCCCCCGGGCGTCTCCTGTCATCTTTGTTGCGAAGGAAGACGGTTATGTACGGTTTTGTGTCGACTGCCGACGACTCAAGCGCAAATATACAACGCATTCAACTGCCTGCAAGGAGCGGTATTCTTTGCATTTCTCGATTTTCGCTCAGGGAAATGGCGAGTGCCCGTGGCTCATGGCTCTCGACCGAAGACAGCCATGCCCGACGGCTTGTATAATGTGAGCTTCATGCCGTTTGGGAAGTCTCATGGCTCCGCAACCTTTCAGCGCATGATGGATACCGTTCTGCGGAACTTGAAATGGTACACGTGCCAGACCTCAACGGCGTCGTCGTTTTGGTTCCGAATTTCTCCACGCACTTTCAAACCCTGCGGCATGTTTCTACGCGTGAATCTAAACAAGTGAACCTACAACTGAATTTAAACAAGCGCCCATTTGCAGCATGGCAGGTGACAATGCTAGACTATGTCGTGTCCAAGGACGGAATTCTCTCTGATCCAGCCAAGCTCGGGGCCGAGACGGAGTTCCCCAAACCTACGTCCATCAAATAACTGCGCAGTTTGAAGGACTGTGCTCCTACTTTCGGCATTTGGTTCCAAACTTCGCGAGTATTATATTGCCGCTGAGGAAGCTTCTTGGAAGTAACGAGCCCTATATTCGCGGTCGTCTGAGTGCGATGACGTTTAGTGACGTATCCACCCATAATCTGCCAGTAGGACCCAACCGCCCCAACGGAGGTGCACAAGGACGTGAGTGGTAATGACCTTGGCGCTGTCCTTGTGCAGCGCAAACCAGGTTTCCCTGAATATATCGTGGTATACGCAAGTGGTTCGCTTACCAAAGCCGAGACCAAGTACACTATCACGGTAACAAAATAGCTGGAAATCATCTGGGCCCTTACGAAGTTCCACCCTCATTTGTGTAGTCGCCGATTTAACATCGTCACGGACCACCATGCGCTGTGCTGGTTGTCAGTGAAGGACCCCTCAGGCAGTGTCGCTCGTTCGGCATTTCACCCTGCAAGTCTTGCAGGCGAAGCGCCGAACGAGCGCGAAATGTGCGTGCTATACCACAATGGACACCAGCATGCTGACGCCGACGCCCTCTCACGCTCTTCCTTGCCTGACTACAGCGCTCAGCTCAGTGTCTCATCGTGCCGTTTCTTCCATCGACAGTCACACCATCGCTACCGAACAGCGTAAGGATCAATGGATTGCCTCGATGATAGACTTGCTGACGGACCAATCGGCAACGTGACATAATAGTTCTTGTGCTGAAGAATGTCGCTAGCTTGCAAAGACCTCTACTAGACATGACCAAGAGTTGCAGAAGAACATTGGCGGTTGCACCACCACTTCTGCGGCCACGTTCCTCCCAGGAGGGCTCATATGGGTCGCTGTCCTTAGCACTGCAATTGGCGTTTCTTCAAAACTACTGCCCAAATACGAAACGCCCTACCATATCGTCAAAGGCACCCCCCTGGTCAACTACCTGACCGAACCCATTGAACCATATTCGGACGTCTGCCGTCGGGGGGTGCGACATTGTGAACGTGGAACGCTCGGGGCCTACAATGACCCGCTCATGCTGCCAAACTGTTACGATGTCAGGGGGCGCCCTTTTCGCACCCGGGGTAATTGAAGCGAATTCTTGGAACTGTGTAATCCGTCTCCGTCTCCAGCGCCTCCTAATGAGTCGCCCCTCTTATTGGGTGATCCCTCCAGCGCCTCCTAATGGGCCGCACCGTACTGCGTGCTCCGTCTCGGCTATCGGCGTTGTGCATCGTCGCTTAGTACCCACCAATAAACATTTAGAGCACGGACGGCTCAATGCGCTGCTCCTTCAGTACAACGACTGTTTTGCTTCGTCGTTTGGAACTCGAGAGACCCCAGTCAGAAAACGCCGCATGATAGTAGAAGTTATCCGACATATCCGTCCGATCCCCTACAGAGTTTCGACATGAGAACGCGAAGGCATAAAACAAAATCCCTGTGAAATGGTTAGCGACGGCATCGTGCAGGCATGCTAGAATTTGCCGGCGTCTACCGTTGTTTTATTGAAGAAGGATGGAACGCCGCGTATCTGTGTTAATTATCATCGCCAGAACAACATCATGAATAAGGAAGTGTTTCCTCTCCCACGAATAGACGTCTCCGAGCATCGACTCAACAGCGGGAAATACTTTCACACGATGACCCTCGAGTACGGCATATGGGGAATGGGGCCGTCTTCTTGGTCTCTCTCCCTCATCAAATCAGGGGAGAGAGACCAAGAGAAGACTGCAATTATAAAACCTGAAGGTCTGTTCAAGTTCAGAACATGCACCATGGTCTTTTCTCGGCGCCTGCGACTTTCCCAAGCGTCATGGAGAGTAATGGCAGAATTAAAATGGCTGATTTGCCTCGTGTACTTGGGCCACGTCGTAGTCTCTGCCTCAAAGTTGAACGACAGCTCCGGCATTTTGAAGATGTACTTCAAGCAATCAAGACATACCGCTTCACCTTGAGGCCGCTTTGCCAACGAGGAGCTCGTGTTTTTGGCCCAGGTCAACAGCATGTATTGAGTTTGCTCAGACCCACAGAAATTAGCTTCGACAGCTGCCCTCCCGACACATTCACCGACAATAAGGTCATACACCAATTTATCGGCTTGTGGGCCTATTGCAGACGACTCATCAAGCAATTTTAACGGATTGCCGGGCGACTAACGCACGAAGCGAACAGCGACGTATAATTGTCGTGCAAAACGGCGCAAGCCGGAGCATCTAAGGACTGAAACGACGCCTGTGCTTATACTTGCGCATGTGGACGTATTCGCCGATGCAGCAGTACACACCGACGCCAGCAGCGGAGGACTCGACGCCATCCTTGTGCACAGGACTGACGGCCGGAAACGGTTATCAGTTAAGCTAGCCCAGGGGTCCCAAACACTTTGATAACCGTCTTGATCGCGGGCAAGCTATGTCGTACGCTCCTTTGACTCCGCGGACTTTCCATGTTATGGCCACCTCTTCAGGTCCTGGACTCTGGATCACACATCACACCATCCATGAGTGGACCAGGCACATATGCGGCACCTTGTCGGGACATAACAATCCTCCTTGACGATGGTGCTGACCTTTACTGGTTTAGCTCGACCGCCTCCTCACTTGGTCTAACTACCGGCCTAACCACAAGGCGCTCAGTGCGACGCTGCTAGCGCCGCAGAATGCGTCCCTGCTGAAGACTGCGCCATGCGTTCTTAGCGTACTGTGCATGCTGACCTGCGTTCTACCTGCCACATCTCATCGGCTGACACCTGTGTGGTGGCTCTGAAGAAATGGTCTACATGCCAGCCGAAACCACCACCACTGCCGGATACAGACTACATGGTACGCGGGGGGTCTCGGTACGCGGACACGCAGTGATCTCCACTGTAGCAAGCTGCACCGCTGCGCCTTATAACTGCTCGTTCTCAAAGCGCTTTGACCGCCCATCAACAGCCCCGATCAGGTCAAGGCCAACCCTACCAATCACACAGTGCTTGTGAGTACATCTAGCATAGACCAAGCCGGTTTATACCACATCTGCACCTTAGCGTTCACCGGCGTCTTTTACGAAGTCACAACACAAATTGCCGACCCTCTAGATTTTTTATGTGGAAGGTTTGATCGCCCTCTCGATAACCCTGAAAAGTAAATCGTTCCCACCCTCCAAGTATGCAATCTGACTACGACCACCGGCGCCGCGCGCCGACTGGGCACCACCGAAACTATCTTAGTCATATTCCGGGTTGCTGCGTCCCCTTCTACATCAACTGTGAAGGTTGCATGCGTTGCTGCCTCCCTTTTCTACAAAAGGTGGAAGCCTGCAACCGTTGCCCGAAAATCCCATTTGCCACAAATGTGGATTCAGCTATTCTCCAATGGACCGAATATGAACCAAGACTTCTAAACCCCAGATACCTTCCAAGCCCACGGACGTTCCTTCATCCCGGACACCTAGCCTTCACCGATCGCAAGACCGTGACCAGCAGCGGAATCGCAGCAAAACAGACTGGCACCAAACTCGACCTTTAAAGAAGTTGAATTCCCAACCATGTCAACTAACCCCGATCCCACCTACCGATTGAAAACCCATTCAGGGTAAGCTGGGCACAGGCAGCTTGCTCTAACTGCTCCTCATCTCAAAACATTAGCTTAGAGAAACTTAAATCTGAAAACGCCAATCTAAAAGCAGAAATCTTGAGCTTCAATCCCGAATGTCCCTTAGCACACCTCGACAATCTTCCGCGCCGAGATCTTCCATTTCTTTGACTAATCTTCTACCATTGAACCCTCAGTACCTCCTCCTCATCACATGGACACTACACCACCAATGTCTCGAGACACGTCCCTGCCATCCTCAATAAAGCGCAAAGACCTTGCCACACCACGCCAGGAAGAATATCTCGGCGACTCTGTTTTAGCTGGTAATGACACGATAAATGGTCTTGAAAATAAAACCCAGAATAGATTCGATGTCATTGAGAGCAGAATATCCAATATAGAGAGCCGATTCACGCCTCTAGAGGCCAAATTGCCATAAATGAAAAACTTGACAACTTTCTGTATTTCGTGCATGTGCACATGCAACAGACGACTGCATGGATTGGCGCCGCCACTTCTAACAATTTAAACATAGCCGTGCTTGCCCCCTACCAAACACCCGGTCCTGAGGATACCTGCAACCCTCATTGCAACAACTTTGTGGTGTGGCAAATTTGGTATCCTACCTCCATCCCCCTGCGGCCATTGCACTACAAGGGACCCATGGAAACATAACTGTTCACGACTATAGTGTATATCATACTAAATCTGTAAGTTTCCTTATACTGCAATATTAACGCAAAAACACTTGACGGTGTTTCGACGGCATCGATGTAGAACACAAATTTTTGGAGGTCCTTCGTTTTAAAACTAAAGCGTCAACTTTATATGTATTAAACGTCTTAGCCGGCCACAAGCAAAACACCGCCGCTTAAATACTCTCTTAGCCCGAGCCATCGCGGCGTACCAAATCAAGTATGGGGCCACTCTATTTCTACACCGAAAGGTAGGGCCTTGTAGGTACACATACAGGACCACCGCCTCACTGTACACAGCGGTATAGACGCTGTCACTTGAGTAGGTAATAGTGCAGGTAAAGATACCCTCCTCATCTTACACTCAGCCATCGCCTTCGGCGTGCCACATGGACTAACCTCACCATTAACTTTGGTAGTGACCACTACAATATTCAAACTACCACATACGGACAAACCCTTAGCCCCCAGCCCATGATCCTTATTAGCTGGAACAGTTTCCGTGAGGCCCGTCAGTACTCGGCGCCTACTGGTATGGAGGATATCTCGTATTGGGTACACCAACAACAACTTAACACAACAATGCATGCCACCTCGTTATCACCTGATACGCCTTTCATGACGACTGACGCCCGATTTCTTCACATGTGGGATGCTAAGCAATATCTTCTCAAACACTGAAAGAAGAGGCGACGTAATCGCTGACTGAAAGTGCAATTGCGCGACTAGATTTACAAATTCAGCAATATGCGACAAAGCTTGGCTGCTAACAGTGGGTGCAAATCTGCGGAAGCATGCAGGGCAACTTATACAGCAGAAGGAAATGACAGCTCCTGCGGCATTTACTGGACCCTGCCATATCACGTACCACAAATAATCAACACATTAACAAGTTACTTCGCTCGCACAAAGATGACCTAAACACCCTTTTTAATGATATCCGCTACAAACCGCTACCCCCCGCGTATCGATGCAAGGCACCAGAATATATCGGAACACCAAATGATGATCTCAATAGCCTCCTAAAGGACAATGAGGTTAGACACGCGCTTGTGAATATTCGCACCTCATCCGCACCAGGCCCTGACCTAGTCAATAGCAAACCTCTCCGCAACCTGGATGAGCACTTAGTTACAGCCCTCACTAAAATTTTTAACCACAGCCTTGACACCTGTATTGTGATGACCGCGTGTAATGACCGCGTTTCACTCCAAAACCTGGTAAGCCCATAAACACAGCCAACCTACGCCCGATTTCCCTTATCTCATGCATCGGCAGGACACGTGATTCTAAACAGTCCTAAGGAATTCATAGAAGAAAACTTAGACCCCTCATGGAGTGACAGGCATTCGTAAATCTTTCTCCAGCCAAGATGTCATGCTTCGCTTGAAGCATAACACCATTATCCCTAACTATATTCTTGATACTCAAGCAGTTCTCACTCTGGACCTCCATGGGCGTTTTAACAACGTCAGCCACACCGCCATACTCAGTGAACTGAACGCTATAAGCGTTGGACAGAAAATGTATAATTACATATCTCCCTTCCTTTTTGACCGTACGGCCACTATTCATAATAGTTCGACATATACAGTTATACACTCATAATAGTTCGACTTATACAGTTAACTCTCACTTGTACGAACGTCGGTTTAAGAATATTTCAGCATAAACAACTTTTAGAAATCCCCGGGGGCTTTCCTATAGCTCTTATGGCTTGTCAGTAAAAGGGTCCCGCCACGGTGGTTTAGATTTTTGGCCTCCATCGAAAATGCAGCCGCCGCGGCCGGGATTCGATCCCGCGACCTTCGGGTCAGCAGTCGAGCGCCATAACCACTAGACCACCGTGGCGGGACCCTTTTTACTGACAAGCCATAAGAGCTATAGGAAAGCCGCCGGGGGATTTCTAAAAGTTGTTTATGCTGAAATATTCTTAAACCAACGTTCGCACAAGTGAGAGTTAACTGTATAAGGCACTAAGAGCCAAGAAACACAACGTAGTATAGCCAAAGGGTGAGGAAACGAAGTGCAGGTAAGCAGGAGTGGTGCGAAGCGGAGGAAGGGATAAAGGAGAAGGGTAAACGCATAGCTGAAGCATGTATAGTATATTATAGGAAAGGGTGGGAAATGAAAGTGAGGGTCAGGATCATTGATGTGAATAGAGGAGGAGTGAAAGTAGAAGAGGATGAAACAAATCATAACAAAGAATAATATAAAATAGGAAATGAGATGAAATGCGAGTGAGGGTAGGAGGAATCGTATGAAGGTGATGCCGAGGGAGAGGACGAGTGCAGAAGTTCAAGCATAGCACAGGCTTGTGGGTTATAGTATAGCAGAGAAGGGGAAATGCATTTGAGGATGAGAAGCAGGGATAGGAGTAGGGGAAGGTCCTATACTTGTGCAGGCCACCAGCTCCGCTGATTTCTTTGCCCTAAACTGCCCTAATGTTTACGGAGGTGGTAGTCGACGTCCCTGAGTTTCATCAGATATATTATTTTTATATTGACAATGCTATTTTTTTTGCAAAACTGTCTTTAAACTTCGATGTTCTTGCTATACAACCTGCGTTTTAGCAAAATTGTAATGCACCCCGGTGCGAGGAGTAACTGCGAATACTGTATTCCATGAAAGCCCGCATATGAATGTCTATATCTACCGCGTTTTAGTTTAACATGTCTGGAGCGATAGATTCCTGAAATATCGGTATTTGTACGTTTACAATGTTTGTGACTTTTTCCTCAACAGTCCTCCAACAGCAGAGGGACATAAAACACTCACAGAAGATTGCATTTCGCTCATTCTTTGAATGCAATATATATTGCGTCTGAGAAATGCTTAGATTTTCTCTAGGTGCGCACGAAGCTAAAGAAGTTTCCCCATCTCCCGCTAAAGGGAACCATGTGTGGATGCGAAGCAGCGGGGAGATGGCTGGCGTTTCGCGGCAGCGGCCCGGGCGCTCATCCCGGCGCTGCACACGAGAGAGAATGAGGCGAGCGCTTCGTCATTTTCATACCGCGGAACTACCTTGACGCCCCCCAGCGGAGTATGCAGCTGTCGCACCACCTATTGTGCGCGCCGCTCCCGTAGAGTAGAGGATTCCTAGAGGAGAAAACGGGGGGACCGTTGGAGACGGGGGAAGGGACGCGCATGCGCTGTGGTGGTGTGGGACGCGGGGCAGGCTCCGTAGAGTAGATGATTTGTAGAGGAGAGAAAGGGGAGGAGCGTAGGAGAGGAGAGAGCACCTGTCGAGCGTCCCGCTCCATAGAGTAGAGGATTCCCTAGAGGAGAGAACGGGGGCGACCGAAGGAGAGGAGAGAGAGGGGGAGGGGGACGGGCATGCGCTGTGGGGGTGTGGGACGCGGACGCCGCTCCGTACAGTAGAGGATTTCTAGAGGAGTGAAAGGGGGAGCGTAGGAGAGGAGAGAGATGGGGGCAGGGGGGACGCGCATGCGCCCTGGGGGTGTGGGACGCGGGAAGGAGGGACGGACAAAGCCCCCGCAAGCACATGCAAGCACGATCAAAGATTGGAGTCAACGGGACGCGGGCGCCGCTCCATGGAGTAGAGAATTTCTAGAGGAGAGAAAGGAGGGGAGCGTAGGAGTGGAGAGAGAGGGGGTGTGGCACACGCGAAGGAGGGACGGACAAAGCCTGCGCAAGCACATGCAAGCAAAATCAAGGAATGGAGACAACGTGGGCGACAGACACCACCAGTGGTGCATGTTATTCTTTGCTGGCACCCACCACATGCCTAGCCATTGCTAAGCAGCCACTCTGTGCTCTCCGCTATGACTTTGGTAACTGTGGTGGTGGTTGACGGCCTTATTGTACTACAATGTTCTGGTTCGCATAGTGGGTTATTCCCTACTTCATGAAAGTGACCGGACGCGGGACGGAGACAGCCCCGAGCATAAGATGCTTCGAATCCAAAAATTGCGAAATTCGCGGGAAACACTTTTTCCTGAATACAATTTGCGTTGGTTCAAGTGACAATACGCGTTAATGGTACGTCAATAGTCTCCTACGTTGATACTGTACTACGCATACTGATGCATCAATATATGCCTCCAATGTGCGCTTTCACCATCACTGTTTTTCTGAATAATTCGGTTGTGGTTTAAGTGCTCCGAGGACCTTTTACATCACCATAAATTGCAGGCGTGGTTGCAGTGTGGATTAAAGGAATTCTTCAACTGTAGTTTTATCTTCGACATGGTGCCAATAAAACAACGTACCTTTTCCCATTCCCCTTCCTTCCAGGCGCGCTGTCAATAAATTGGTACTCTGAAACTTGTGACGCCAACAAGGTAATAACACTCCGACTAGACGAATCTGAAGGTGGATCTACGCTGTCTTACCTAGATTATTTTATACTCTCAAGCGCAAAATCACGCTGAAGCCTGACACCAATGGAATGTACCGCTTTGGTGGGTTCTACATTTAATTATAATTACTACATTATTGTTTTGAAGAGAGCCA